>ML777864.1:98843-122564 GCA_009831015.1 Picea engelmannii
TATTGGGAATGGGAGGAATAGGCAAAATGCAACTGAGAGAACCAGATATTCTGGTTGGTTTCTTTCTAGGTTTTCTACATACCACACCTTATATCCATCACCTGTAACTGCTTTGTACAAACAGAATTAGCATTTGGATATCGTTGTTGATGGTGTTGTATGAGAATACTGCATACCAAAGTGTGTAGGATAACCAGTTAGAGAAGACAAAAAGTCATGCTGAAACTTTCCAAATATTCAATATACCACCGATGTTATGGATGATGACGATCGATATCAAATACTAGCTATTTGCAAATCTGGGGCTTGTAGAGTAAGTATAAGTCATCAAAAGTTTCCAGAGGCCTTCATATTGTAACTGAAGAGGCACATCCGAAGGTATGTGCTGAACATTGACCTTAAAAAATGCTTTGCTCTTGCTACGGCAAGAAATAGTTATGATTTCAAGTTCATGCTAGGATGACGAGTTTGACAGCGACATAGTCTCTTTTATGGAGTATCAGAGAGGCTTACATTACATATATTGTGCACTGCTGATAAGAAAAATAGTTTGGAAGAGAAACCTCTGTTTGAAATCACACAAAGTTTGGTATAAGAAAACCTGAGTAACTGTGTAATGACTCAAATTGAGTAATCCATGATAATTGGTATCTATCTGTGTACCATGGTTTTATTTCATTTTTATTCCCAGAGTGTATATTGACGTTTATCTCCATGTTTTCTGCATTGTGCAAATGTCTAATAAAGTTTTCATGGCAGAGAGACTGCAAGTCACTGTATAATCAGCTGTACAGCTAATCTAGCATATTATCATTTGAAACAAAATGATGAAATATCATAATAACCACTTAAAGGTTTTGGAAAGAAATAGGCATTTCTTTGTGCACATCGCTAGCAGTATTATTTTCAGCCTTTGCTAAAGATCTGTGCCATTCAAGAGACGGAACAGTCACTTTTGGGGTTGTTTTGGTTTTATGCTGTATGCTGTTCATGAAGGTATGGCATCTGGTCTTCATTAAATAATTCACCATCCTGTCAGTGCGCGAAAGATTCTGAGACTGTAGTGAGCCATGTCGAATCACTGATAAAGTACTAACCCTCCCTTGTTATTCATTACCCTTGGCCTTGTCTATGTCTAGGCTCAAACTACTATTCTAATGGTTTATAATCTAAATCTATAACAGCCCTTCGTAATCCCACCTGAAGATTTCATTTCGTTAGATTATATCCATCGCAACTCTTCGTATTGAGTAATCCATGATAACTGGTATCTGTGTGTGACCTACAAAACTTGACCTATTCAAAATAGACATGGAATGCATAATGAAAAATATATATAGCCTGCGCAGACCTAGTATAGGACAAATATATAATATATAGGTAATTAAGAAAAGGTGGCCATCTAATCCTAAAATATTGCCTCAAGTATATAGCCCTTTTATAATTAGGTAATTAAGAAAAGGTAGCCATCTCATTTTAAAATATTGCACTTTTATAATGCCCCTCTCAAGTATAAAATATAGTTAGGTAATTAAGAAAAGGTAGTCATCTAATCTTAAAATATTGTTTTTTTATAATACTTTTCTCTTATAGTAATAAAGAATAGTATATGCGAAGACTAGTAACAAAGTACATGTGTTTCCTCCTAGAAGATGGAGGAGGTAGAGTCTATACATGTTGGCCCCTTGGCTCCTTGTAATAAAGATAGAAGGGTAGATTATCTAGAGGTCCATCTGGTGGGTTTAGGAACATGGTAAAAAAGGAAAAAAACAAAAAAATAATTATGCATTACAAGTGGAAATGAACAAACCCTAACAAAGAAATGGATTTCACACAATTGCAAGCTCCTATGTACACACCCATAGATTCATGTACTAAAGCATTAACTATTGGACTATGTGCCTATAAGAAATAAGGATTTCCTTAGAAAAAACTAAATATATAAGAGGTCAATGCATAATAAAATAGTCTAAATATATAAGAGGTCAATACATAATAAAATAATTGATATAGTGAGAATTTTAGACAGTAAGAAAATTTCCACTGATACTTCTTCATTGTAGGAAATTATAGAGAAAATATGGTCCATCAAATAAAATTATACCCATATCCCATGCTTCGTAATTTTGTATGTGATGAAATGGAAATTATATAGGAGAAAGAACAATGTCGTGTTCTACCCAAGTGAACCATAACCATTGATTGGAAACATAGTATTACACCCTTTAAACACCTACAATTTTTATGACATTGATAAATCTCTCTAAACTAATACGATGTGTCCCAACCCAAAATTGATCAAATCTCCAAAGACTTATTCCTACAAAATCCCCCAATTTTAGCAAATCTTAAATACCCAATTAACAAAATCAACAAATCCCCAGTTGTAGTGTAGCTAGGGGGAATAATATGGGGTACCTAAGGAGGTACCCAAGGTGAATAATAATATATAAGAATTGTTATGTATTAAGGCCACTTTTAATATATAAGACCTAGTGTGAATGTAGTAAATGTAACAAGACTTACTAGAAGGTTCTGCTTCTAGAAAGTTCCTCCTTTAGAATGTGATGTTTTCATAGCGAACCTAGCAAGTAGAAAATAAACACACAAAGCTTAAATGAAAAGAGTTGTATTTGAATGAGTAATGGTAAAAATACACATTATATACTCTACATGAGAAAACTAATTCGTCAGTTAATTGACTAATCACTAGTGGAGTGAGGAGAGAATCATGCATGCACATGTGTAGCACCTTCTTGGTGATGATTCCAAGGTATGTTTACACTCATGGTGATGACACTGCGGTATGCATGCAACACTTGGTGATAATACCAAGGTTTCCATGCAAGACTCCACTCCACTAGTCCAACTGAGGTGTAACTAACTCAAGACTAAAGAGGTTGTGGCACCTGTGAGAATTTTCTCATCTAGGGGAGAACATCTCTAACTAAGGGAACCCTCAACATAGACTAGTCAACCTAGGAAAAGAAATACTAGATGAGTGTGTAATATCTCCAAAACCCCCACTGAACACTACTAGGGTGTACAGGTTGAATGGGTCTTGACAACCAAGGGCATGTTAGGTACCCATTGTACAATGCATCTAAGAATGAAACTCTAAAATAGAGGAAAGAGGAAAAAATTCATGGGAAAAACTCCACCTCAAAGTAAAATGCATCAAAAAAATAAGAAGGAAGAAAGGCATTTGCCAAGTAACTGTGTCCTTCACTCCAAGACGTTCGTGCAAAAGTTTGAAATTCTTCTTAGTAAATGTCTTGGTGAATATCTTTGTAGTTTTTTCGGCAGATGGACAATACTGCAAATCAATGATCCTATCATGTACCATCTCTCTGATGTAATGCATGTGCATCTTGATGTGTTTGGTTCGCTGTCGTTGCATTAGGTCTCTGCAAAACTTGAGAGTACTCTGATTGTCACACAAAATGACAGTAGGATGATGAACCTGGATTCCAAGATTGGTGAGGAAATTCTAAAGCCAAAGTTCGTTAATGGTGACGTTGATTGCTCCTTTGTACTCGACCTTTGCTCATGATAGAGAACTAGCTGACTACCTTTTGCTTGACCAATATATGGGACCAAAACTCAAAATAAGCAGGTACCCAGACGTGGACTTGTGATTTGTTCTATTTCCAGCCTAATTAGAATCGGTGAAACCCGTGAGATCCAATGCACAACCTGCTGCATAGTGGATCTGATACCTGTGGTGTCCCGAGCATATCTAAGGATGTGATTTGTAGCCTTTAAGTGTAGCTCATGCGGCTCCTGCATGTACCTAGAAACTACCCCTACTGCATATGAGAGATCTGATCGAGTGTGGGTGAGATATAAAAGGCTCTCCACAAGATGTCAATACAAGGTGTTATCCACCACTGGTGTATTCCTTGTATCCTCAAGATGTACCCTAGACAGAAAGGGTGTGGTTTTTGACTTATAGTCAGTCATGTGGAATGCAACAAAGCGATCCCTGACATACTTCGTATAAGATAGCTTGATGCTTGAAGCATCTTGAATGATCTCGAGACTAAGGGAATATTACAGTGGACCCATGTTCGTCATAGAGATCTCGTCGTGCAGAATGTCTTTGACCGCAACAATTGTTGAGCTCGAACTTCCTGGGATGAGGAGGTCATCAACATAGAGAACTAATACTAGTAAGGATTCTGAGGTCCTCATCATGTCGACGTTTAGATATGACTTGCATTTGACAAAGTGATGAGAGAGAAATTAGGCATCCATATTCTAATACCATGTTCTAGGTGTTTTCTTGAAGCCATAGAGGGGCTTCTTCAGTCGGCATACTAAGGATGAGTTATGAATGAACCCCTATGGCTCCTCCATGTAAATCTCCTCTAAGAGATCCCCATGAAGAACATCATTCTTCACGTCTATCTAGTTAACTTCCCATTCCTTGGTTGCTATAATGGCTAGGGCCAATCGAATGGAGTCCATCTTTGCTATGGGAGAAAAGGTCTCATCATAGTCTATCATATCAATCTACTAAAATCCTTTTGAAACCACTCTTGCCTTATAACTATTCACTTATTCGTTTGTTTCCTTCTTGTTCATGTAGCCCCATTTGCATATGACAAGCTTCCTTTCTGAAGGAAGTGGATCCAGATCCCAAGTCTGGTTCTCAAGGAGAGAGTTATACTCCTCCTGCATGGTGGCTTCTCAGAAGGGATTCCTTACATCCTCTGGATAGGTCTGCGGGTTTGAAGATAGAACCATATAAAAATGCATGGGAATCATTGGTTCAATATTTGTGAGTGCATGAGGAGGATCCTAAAACTAAGACCTTGTCCTCCTCTGATATGTTGGATCCCCCACAAGGTCTCCTACTTGATGTAGGGTGGTTTTTGCTCACTTGGGAATATGTGGTGGCTCAACATCTACATGTTGATCATCGACATGCTCATCATATTTCGAATCATATTCAAAACTTAGATCTAAACCATGATCTAAGTGAGTGGACTTATCATCACCGATGTTTGGTGTAGGCAATGGTACAAAGGTATTTGCATGTGGCTCTGACAGTGCATGCAAGGGAGTTTCCTCAAACTAAACATTGCACTCAATGATGATCCTATCAGTAGAGGGATCAAACAACATGTAACCCTTCACACCATTTGGATATCCCAAGAATATGCATGTGGTACTCTTCAGATCTAATGTTTTCCTCTTTTCATAGGGTGCATAGGCCCATGCACATGATCCAAATATTCAAAAGCGGGTGACTTCCAGTTTTCTACTGCTCCATGCCTCAAATGGAGTTTGGTCCTTGAAATATCTATGAGGATATCTATTCTAAATGTGGTTTGAATAGTTAAGTGCCTCGGCCCAAATCTTGGGTAGTAGAGATCTTACATGCAACATGCAAGTGCCATCTCCTCGAGGGATCTGTTCTTCCTCTCAGCTACTCCATTCTGCTGCAGAGTGTAAGGTACTGTGTGATGCAACTGCATACCTTCCTCTGAAAAAATATGTTGGACATCTCAGTTCACATATTCCCCCCATTTATCTATGTGGAGGATTTTGATCTTTCTATCGAACCAAGTCTCTACATGTTCTTTGAAGTTTTTGAGATGCTAAAAAACCTTAGACTTCTGCTTGAGAAAATATACCTAAGTGTATCATGAGAAATCAACAATACATGTAAGCATGTACCTTGCTTTGTTGATGGACGGATGAAGAAAGGGTCACGTTAGATCACTTTGGAAGAGCTCCAAAGGAGAGGAAGCCCTCCATGCCTTCCATTTCTCAAACATCTCCCCGGGATGTTTTCCAAGAACACATCCTTGACAACATCCTTTGGAAAAATCTATGTTGGGCAAGTTGGTGATCTTATCTTGTTTGCATATTTGGTTCATGTATTTGAAGTTTAGATGGTCGAATCTCTCATGCCATAATATACTAATATCATCAACATGCATCAGTAGTATAGAAAAATCATATTTATCAATGAATTTATTAAAAGTATACAAACACGATTGGCAGTTTACCTCGCCAACAACAATCGTGGAGTTATCATGCACATTAGATATGGTTACAGAATCAAGTGTGAACTCCACCCTTTTTCCTATACCAAAATGCGTTATCTGATAAACATAGAGCATATTCGTAGAGATTTTTGGAACATGTAAGATGTTCTCAAAACTTCCATGTTGGAGTTATACTCTCCCTTCGCCAATGAACTCAACTGGGGTATCATCTCCCATGAGGATGAGAGGACCCATGCATGCAAAAAATAGAAGATTAAACATTCTTTGTTGCTTCCATATGGTGTGATGTGCCTGAATCTAATATCCATGCATTACGATAAAAGTTAATAGAAATTATTGCATGAGAGTTACCTCACCTGGATTGATCTTCCAACTTCTTCTTAGAAGCTTCGAGAATGTGATTCATGAGGTTGTTCTTCTAAATAATTTGAGCCAGCTCATCAATCTATTTATTCATGCATGTGGACTTGGGATGATAACCGCGGTTGTAGTAACCATTTTTTCTCTTCCCTTTCTTTCCTTTTCCACCTTTGGAGCCAGAGGAATCATCGAAGGGTTTGGAGTGCCCTTCCTTATTTGGCTTTGCATGTGCCTTTCCCTTGCATTTTTTCTTGGTCTTCATATTGCATGCGTTGTTTCTCTCATGCCTAGCAAGGGCATGTGCATTGGATCAGTTGATTATCCCCATGTTGTTGACCTTGTCTTTCTCATGTGTGAGGGATTCAATAAAATAATCTAATGTCAGAATTTTCCAGGTAGATCCTGAAGTGAATCTGTTTGTATGGAAAGATGAGATGAAAACAACATAATGCGACCAAGTTTTGTAAAAATAGAAAGGATCAACTGGGTTTCTTGAGTTGATTTATCAACACCTCATCTATTTAGATGGAGGAGGAGGGACTTGAACTTCGTAAATAAATCCTCAATTTTATCAAAATTCCTCGAATCTAAGGAATTTAGATCGACCTCGAGCATATCACTTCTCATTCCGTCTTGTTTGAAAAAGAGATCCTCCAACTTTTTCCAAATCTCATATGGTTTGGTACAAAATTCAATGTGAAATAGAAGCTCAGGGGACATAGACATAGAGAGGAGGCCATAAGTCTCATCCATCTGGTTGAGATACTTTTTCTTCTTGAAAACATAGGTTGGCTCAATCTATGTCACCATAGTAATACGGTACAAGCCTTTGCATCTTAGTTTATGCATAATTTCCATCTTCCACTCGAAGTAGTTATGAGGCGTGAGAAGTATTACCGATGAGTAATCCATCTTTTAAAACTGCATATTCCTCCTATACCTGAAAATATAAATGCTTATGTTCTTTCTCTTAGCAATCAATACTTTGATACCATGTGAATTTTTCACAATGAACCTACCTAGTAGAAAATGAACACACAAATCTCACGAGAGAGAAGAGAAGAAAATAGAATGAAAATAATTGCATTAACTAAATGAATAATGGTAAAAATACACATGATATACTCTACATAGAAAACTGATTCACCATAGTAGGGATCTAGAGAGATCTAGACACTCACTCACAAAAACTGGATTGAACTACCACCTAGTCCTAGTTAACTGGTCGTGTGGTTATCAGTTAATTGACTAATCACTAGTGGAGTGAGGAGAGATAATAAATTCACATGTTTGGCATCTTCTTCATGATGATTCGAAGGTAAGTGCACACTCATGGTAATGATAACGAGGTATGCATGCAACACTTGGTGATAATACTGAGGTTTTCATGCAAGACTCCACTCCACTAGTCTAACTAAGGTGTAACTAACTCAAGATTGGACAGGATGTGGTTCCCTTATCTAGGGGACAATTTTATCATCTAGGAGAGAATATCTATAACTAGGGGCTCCCTCAACATAGATTAGTCAACCTAGGAAAATAAATACTAGGTGAGTGTGTAATATCTCCAACATAGAATGTTCTTAGGTGGTTGGTAGAAATTTATAAATGGATTTAAGCAATGTAATAGGGAAGTAAAGAAGTATTATATTTGGAGTAGTATCTCATTAATATGTTTCCCCCTTGAAGAGGCAAGTGAACATGAGTGGATCCCTCCCATATTAGGATATATTGTATGGTGTTGCCCTACCCCAAGGGTTTTCATAATAAGAAAGTGTGGGGTTTCTATATTCTTTTTTGGATCTTGTGTGGTGAATGTTTTTACAAATATTTGGTACTTAACAAGTGGTATCAGAGAAATTCCTTTGACCACAAAAGGGGGTTTTGTTTTTTTGTAGGGTTTCAAAAGACGATAAAAGAGAGGGCCGCAAAATTATGGATAATTCGTGTGTCTTTCTATGCAAAATTTGTGGGAAATGGTTGTAGATCCAAGTTCCTTTAGAAAAAAACCACTTTCGAAAATAAATCATTTGAATCAGAGTTCGAAATGCCAAGATATCATTGATTTAAAATCAATAATTTTTCATGGGTTTTTGTGATGGTGGTGGGACTGGAAAGCTCATAACTTTTGACAAGGTGCTCAAATTGCTACCAGATTAGTACCATTGGATAGAGGATTTTTAAAGCTTTCATTTTGATATATTATATGCAATGTTTTCAATGGATACATCATTCGCTACAACCTTTGAACAATTTCTCTCTCAAATCCTCATGGGCCTAGACAATGTTTTTCAAAAGGTGCAAGATGACCTCAAAGTTGAGTGTCGAAATATTCTGGAGACCATAGCCAAAAGGTAGGAGGAGGGTAATCTGGAGATCATGAACATTTACACCAAGGGATAATATGATCAAGAAAGATATATCTAGTACAATTTAGAGCTCGATTGTGGGGATTGGTATATGGCCAATTGTCATTTTTTCGATGATAACTACTTTTATATTTTATATGATGACTCTATTCTACCTTATGTAGAGAACATTATGGAGATCAATCATGAGCCTTAACTGCATAGTATTTTTTATTATTCTCTAGTACTAGTGTTCCTATATCTCTAAAGGGGACTTCACATGAGTATTTAGACATGAGAATCAGGTTTATAGTGGAGCTTGGGTTACTTCAACATAGTGGCTAACACTTCTACATAGGATCCTAGTTCTCCAACCTACTTCAACATTATGATCAACACTTATCCCTGGGACCCTGATATATGGTTGTACACCCTCACAAAATGCATTGAGGAAAACACTTTCATAAGTGGGATGGAATATAATGTAGCTAGGGGGGATAATATGGGGTACCTAGTGAGGTACCCAAGGAGAATAATAGTAGATAAACATTCTTATGTATAAAGGCCACTTTTAATAAATAAGGCCTAGTGTGAATGTAATAAATGTAAGAGTACTTGCTAGAAGGTTGTACTTCTAGAAGGTTCCTCCTCTAGAAGGTTCTTAGATTGTTGGTAGCACTATATAAAGGTGTTCAAGCAATGTAAGGGAAAGTCAAGAAGTGTTGTATTTGGAGTAGTATCTCATTAGGAGGTTTCCCCCTCGAAGAGGTAAGTGAATAGGAGTGGATCTCTTCCATAATATGATATATTGTATGGTGTTTCCCTACCCTAAGGGTTTTCATAATAATAAAGTGTGGGTTTTCTATGTTTTTATATGGATCTTGTGTGGTGAATGTATTTTCACATCTAAAGAACTTAACACCAGTGCTCAACTCACAATATCATCAAATCTCCCTCACCCAATTCATAGAATCAATAAATATTCGACACACAATTCATTCATGAAATCAATGTATCTTTGACACCCAATTCATAAATACTAAAGAGAGTTTTCACCCATTTGAATATCTCCATGCTCTAATAGCATGTATAATAGAGGAATATGTTTTGTGGCCTCCAAGAGGGAAATTATGCTAGTAAATTGACGATGAATTATGAAAATTGTGAGGCTTCGAAGGTTTAAAAAAGTCTCTGAACTAGGGTTTTGATAGAATTTCCTCTAAGGGGGAAATGATGTAATCCAGCTAAAGGTGAACTATGAGAAATTACAAGACCACTAATACTCAAAAAAGTCTCTTGCACCAAGGTTTTGATAGATAATGTATTATGCTGAAATATTTTATTATGTAGGTTTATTTCCTTATATTTTAGATTTACTATCACTATCTTATTGCTCAAATTGATGAAAATAACTTAAATATGAAAATGAAAGAACAAGAAAATGAACACCCCATCCTCACAAATGAATTGGGAAACCTGATGCAAGAGAAAACCTAGCTAGAAGGTGGTCCATATGCTCTATTCGCTTTTCTTTGGTTATAACAATGTAGACACAAAAAGACGAGCACTCACTATGGAGTGTTTCCTTTGACATTGTGGACTGAATTAATGCAACAAAATCTTGTTCTTCCTATGTTATACTCTCACAATTAGGGCAATTTTGAAGTAAAAAATGGGCCTAAAAAAAAAAACATTACTATAAAAATCAACTTTAAAAGAACCAATAGGATTCAAGATGATGATATCGACCATAAGGGTAAATGTATTTGGAGGGAAAGAAAGAAATAAATTTTTCTAAATCATATTTTCGACTTATCTCCTTCTAGGTTTACTCAAATTTCAAGTGTAGACACATGTTGGATACAAAGTTAAATTCTGCATCCAATGAGTGCCCACTCTATATACTTTGATAGGCCCACAATGAGATTAACTGAAAATATATGAAAAAAAATGTGTTTCTACTCTGCATGCTTTTTATAGGCCCATAATGACATAAACTGGAACATGTTTTCTTCACATACTTCCAGTTTATCAAACTACGGGCATATCAAAAGTATGTGGAGTAGAAACGTGTTTTTTTCATGTATTTCCAATTTATCTCATTGTGTGCCTATCAAAATTATGTTGAGTGGTTACTCAATGGATGCAAAATTTAATTTTTCATCCAACGAGTGCCTACACATGAAATTTGAGTAAACCTATAAGGAGATAAATCAAAAATATGATTAAAAAAATAGTTTTCTTTTTTTCCCTTTGAAAATCCATAGCTCTTATTTTATTATTTTAACTACTATTTTCTTTTTTTCCTTGGGAGACCCATTCTAGACCTCTAACTTCCCCCTAATGATCTCACTCCTAGATGCTTTGCTCAATTATGGAACAAGTACAATGCTAATATAATGGAAGGTCCTCTCCTCCTAGTGGCCCAATATTTAACATAGCTTGAGAGTCATCTAGGGTTAGGGTTTTTCCATGCCTCAACACTCAATTAGAGTTACGTTTTGGATCTTCTATAATATTCTTGAATGTGCACATGTGGATAGCCCCACATGTGTGAGCAATGGGGATTGACTTGGCATCCACTCGATACCATGGTGGTCAACAAGGTAGGTAAACTTGCAGGAGGCATAAATTCCACATACAAGCTTTGATTAAGGTGATTTTTACACATTGGAAAAGTATTGGTGTGTAGAACAAGATCAAGGGGTTGGGAGTTATGTTCATAAATTTCTGACCCCAAAAAGTGTTGTTTGATACCTCAAAATGGCTATGGAAGGTTTTGGACCCCAAATTTCAAAACTAGCACCTACCATTAAAATGGGCTTTGTGTAATATCCCTATACACATAAAATACATCTTATAATGCTAATAATATTCTAAATTCATTCAAATTTAGAATATGTGTTAATATAATATCAAATTATCAATTAAAAATAGAATAATCTCTAAGACACTTTGCAACCAAGCATGCATAGGTATTAATTATGTTCCATCCTTGGAATACAGTTGAAAGAGAGGTTTCAAAAGTGAAATTGAAAGGTAAACAAAATGATCTGAAAGAATACAACTAAAAAAAGAAATCTTGAATAATAAAACCATTAATCCCAAGACCTGTTATATCGGTGACTTTGATGCACCTATGTATCCCTATGGATCTATTTCTGTGACTTGCTATTTGGAGAATGGTAAAACCAATAGTTCATTCCAAATCCACAAATTCCATACTACATGTAATTTATGCAATTAGGTTCACCAATCCTTTCTCAGTAAGTTCCAAATGTTTCCTTACACTCTCATGCCATTGTTGCAGACTCTTTTTCCACATAGCCTCTGCAATTCATAGTATTCATACAATCTACCTTTGATGCAATAACATCAATCCCAGTGACACAAAGCCACATGTCATGTTTCAAAATAGTCTATTCCATGTTTCCAGGTCCGTCTACCTATGGTATTATGTCTTATTATAGTGAGTCTAAATAAATTAACTACATGACGTCATGACCATGGATTATTGATTCCAAATTTCCCATACAACCTCTAGAACTTATTTGAAACCCATTTAGGATTATTTTGTAACAAACTTGATCCCTTATGTTAATATAAAGTGGAAAAAAATACGAATTCTATTACTTGGTGCACAATTGATGTCACCCATAAAAATGACTCTATAGTACTTGAATCTGACCATTGGTAAGTCCACCTATAGTGATGCAGACAACCCAAGTTTGTTGCAACTCTATCCTTGGAATCGATCAAGAGAATACACACACTATGTTTTCTAGCTTCACAGAACAACCCAAGAAAGAATCTCAAGATCTAGAAAGAAGTTAGAACAAATAGAGAAATAAACTATGCAACCACAACACAATAACAAGGGGATCAAGATAAAGGTTTTACACAAATTGTTGTGCATACCAAAATAAAGAGAATATGATAGGAAACAAAACTAACAACAGTCCCCTCACTTCATTCATTTCCTATGGAAAATAATTACATGAATCAAGTAATAACAAGTAAGAAAGAAACCATAACCAACACCTCGCCTCAGTCTTTCTGATCAAGAAACAAAAATACATACTAGCGACTATGCTACCAATAAATCTCTTTCTCTAATCCTATGCACTCTTTCCCAATCTATTCGATTAATATTAGATACACATATTTCACCCCTATACCGACTAAGAGTATGTTTCTAAAATTTCAGTCCATCTAAGGGACCTTAAAAAGCAAAAAATATATGTTTTTTGAATCAAGACATCTAGTCATGCAATGGATCGATGTGCACTTCCACACCATTGAGCCTTCCATAATTGACTATGAGTGCACATTTTTAATGCTCCACTTTGTCTTGGAGAATTCCCTTACATCATATTATAATAGGTACTATTACGATAAGCTCATCATTGCTAACTAGATCAGAAATCATCAATGTTGGTAGCTATTTACCAACTACCAACCTACATATCACACTCCTTGAAGACCACTTTAAATTGACTACCCAGTTGATGTAAACTACAGGAAAATTAGTTACTTTGTACAATATTTATGAAAACATCAATAGTCTTTACAACCTCACCCTCAAGAAGAGAAGGTTAGATCAATCCCTTTATTCATGAATCAACTTGCAAGGTCCCCCTTATCAATTTTAAATGACAACCCACTCACCACAATATCAAACCAATTCTAGATTCTTAATACGAGTATGAATGAATGGAGTATGCATTCAAAGCATTCGAAGAAATGGAAGAATGTGGGTTTATTATAGATGCCATAACCTTTAGTACTCTCATCAAGGGGATTTGTAGGGTGGCCAAGATGGAGGATGCTTTCAAACTTTTCAAACAAATGATGGGAAAGTGGCGGTTTCCCAATCATTTTATTCATGATAGAAAACTAAAAATTGAAAACAAAAAGAAGTGACATTCTAAAATATAAAATAGTTGGGATTCATCAATGCACCATGCCCTTAGTGATTTCGCTGCCAATCCATAAACAAGATCTTAATAGATTGTATATTAGAGATCAAATTGACATGTAACCATTCTTACAAACATTAACTTACTCAGATTACATCAAGCATACCATTTCACAATATTAATTAGTATTCAAATCACATGAGAAGCCAATAAATTTCACTTTGTGTTGTGCAGTTTTTCCACTGGTCGAAACCCAAATCGATCTACTCTCCTGTGCATGTGATTTTCAACACAAGTTATAAAGTGTTTGATGAACTGCTCAAAATTATTGTTAAGACTTGCATGCATAAAGGCACACTGAGGTGACAATCCTAAAATCTTAGGTTAACTCCTTGTCGAATTCAAAATTACCTAGGATGGAACATCTAAATCATATGGGAACATCGACCAATTATTACTGACTTTTGCATTCAACCTTTCTGGGTACTAGTGACAAAGTCAAAATCAAACCTAAAAGCCATTATATATTCAGTACTAATGGAAAGGAGGAGTAGGATACTAGAATATCTATCCTTTTGCAAGGAAACATGCATGGATGTCAACACATATAAGATGAAGTTGATTACATTCTCTCAAGAATCGAAGATGGAGACATAATTTATAATCCAAAATAGATATTTAAAATTTATGAGTACAAATTTTATGCACAACTCAAACATACAAATTTATCCTCGAAGCATAGGTACGCGTTGACAGAAATAAACATATAATTAAACCAAAATAGAGCTTAAGTCCCAAATTGCACAGGTGTAAATAAACATATATGTTCCAAATCATAGACCAACA
The DNA here is from genome assembly GCA_009831015.1 of Picea engelmannii. NCBI lineage: Eukaryota > Viridiplantae > Streptophyta > Pinopsida > Pinales > Pinaceae > Picea > Picea engelmannii. Next base: position 113,337 of record ML777864.1, read on the forward strand.
ACTAGTTGAGCGAGGTATCTCCACCCAAACTTAGGCAATCCATAGTGGATGCCACCCCCTAATCGGGCTATGATACCACCAGGGTGACACAATGGTAATTAATTATGAAATTCAGACTCGAACCAAAGTCTTCTACTGTTGGTTTCTTGATAGCAGAGAAACACTAAAGAAACCACATACCTTCCACACACAACACAAGGAGCACCACCTTCTCTATTGTCTAGTACCTCATAAAATAATCCTTCTCATTTTATTCAGTGTGTGCATAGAAGGTCTAGGTTGTTATCTAATTTTTCGATAGAGTTCTCTATGGTTTCCTAGATTCTTCTCAAAGATACAAGATTCCACTCATCGTTGGTTGGTATATCGTGGACTTAGCTCTATTTTTTCAATGTATAACCCCCAAAAATTATTTTTTGCTTCCTTTCTAATATCTCTCCTCCCCCCATTCGAATTATCCTCATGCATGATGGCTAGAGAATTCAGGCTCAAATTCTCTTCCTAGTTCTAAGAATGTAGGGGAAACAATCTGCTAGAATTTAGGAGATGGTGGCTTAGATTGAGGAATTTGTTTTCTCCACTCCTCTTAAACCATTTTTTATTTGAAATTCAAATTTGAAATTGAGTGAGGGTTTCAAGGAAGCTTAGGATATATGTCATTAGGCATAGAACCCCCCCCCCCCCCTTTAGACCCCCTCATCTTTCCCCTCTCGTGGTATCATAACCCTTATAGGAATTTAAACTCAATCGATCTTTATATTATTATTTATTATCTGCAAAACAAAAATATGTACAATATTCACAACACCATGGTATATCTACCTCATGATGCTAGTGTAGCAGAAAATAAAAATCTAAGACAAATATTTAAGCATTTATTTACAAGTAATTCAAGGAGAAAAATTTGGGATATTACACTTTGCAAGCCAATTCCTCCAATTTTTCCACATAGAAAGTACCAAAATAGATGATAAATTATATAATGATCCATTATAGACCAAATTAGCCCACCACCCATTGAAAAATTAATACCCACCTACTCCACCAAACCATATTCCATGTGTCCTTGTAATTTTTTTATTTTTAATTAATTAAGTATAAGTAAAAAAAAACATTTTTTCTAAAACGACAAAGACAAAATGTCACATCCAAGGAAATTAACGAATGCAATTTACAAAATTACAATTAAAAATGTATTTTTTATTACAAAATAATTTAAAAGTTTTATTTTGAAACATTAGACATACCAATGTTTATTTCTCTATTTTTCTATAGAGATCAAACTAATTAAAAAGTGTTGAATATGATATTTCCCCGTCAAATTGATGGAAATGAAGAGACAAAGAAGAGGATGTAACATACCCAACCTCAAATTTGTTACTATTGCTACCATTTTTAACTCTGATACCAATTTAAATGTGGAAAAATACATAGCATGTCGTACGAGGACATGCAATTGTCCATAAAAATGTAAAATATAAATGCAAATGATTTAAACATGTGCATTAACAATTAAATACACACATCAATATTCAACCACATAAAAAATACATCAATATTCAACCACATAAAACACACATTTGAATGCAACATTTACTCACAATATGTAACAATAAATAAGAAAAAACTTCAGAGTGAAATGCACAACAATTAAGCTCGATATTCAACAAAATTAAACATAGTGAATATGTACACTTATCTTTGAAAATATGAAACCTATTGTAGAGGATAGACGTTCCACCCAACCATAGAATTTATACTCTATTTCTCAACAGAAAGTCACCCTCGAGTTGGGGCTAGGAATCCAGAAGAAAGGGTGCCCCTAAAGGTGTCTATTGTTCACTCACAATAGATAAATTCCTACAACCATTTCAATTTTCCATCGCTCTTACCACTCAAACTGAACAACCCAAGTAATGGGATCCCCATCTCTACTACGTAGTCCCTCAAGCTATCCAACTTCCCTCCAGGGCTCCAACATAGGTTGGATAAGAAATCTCTCTATTGGGGACTCGAGGAACTCTAGTTATAATGAGAATTCTAATATCAACAACTCTCTTTCTCATTTTGAAATTATTATACATAAATCTCACTCATAGGCCTAACAATATGATTATTCATGCAATTACCAACTCCAAGATTCGTTAACATAACCCACTATGGATGTTTGATATCTCCCAACACTCCACACACATTTTCCTTCCTTTTTCCTCACTGTAAAAATATCTTTCTATTTCCATACAAATTTCCTTATCTCCCATGCATATTGACTCTCCCAATTCCCAAGGTTGATTTTACTCAGGCTCATGCTCTCAATAACTATGTGAGGTGAATTTACACACCAACCCTCTTACATGTATTCAATGATTCATATTTTGAACACTCAAAAAGGAAATATAAGGTTCATACAAACTAAGTGAGCCTAATGGCTAAGAAAATGTGTTTCCTCCTAAGAGGTCATAGGTTCAAATATAGATGGGGGTATGGTATGTATACCTCCATAGACTATAATAGTCAAATTGATATGTGGAGCGGGTCCCTTGTCCCATAAACAAATGGGTCTCATGCACCAATTTGGCTTCTGGCTTGGTCGTGACCTTAAAGTTAGCTTATTGTTATTATTAGCAGGAAAATAATTTTAAAATATGGTTTCGGTTTAATAAGCATGTATAATTATCCCTTGGACCCCCCTCTATTGTGGAAACTTATCCCCCATGTTTCCATCCATATATGTCTATAGAAGAAGATACATTTTATTTATTATTTTCAATATACACCATTTACATATTACTTTGTTGGGCTCACGACCATACATCATATTTACATTATACATCACTAAATCGAGGTTTAAAAATGAGGATGCTACATTTCCCTCCACCTACAATTTTCATTTTCCTCAGTGCACATCACCATGCAATTTTACATATTTACATACATAAATTTTTACATCAAAATATTTGACAATTTCACAGCTTGATGACTCATGAAACAAATCCAACCAACAACTCTCATTCCCCTCAACTGGCACAACCCAAGGAATGGGATCAAGAACAATTTGGACACAAAGTCTATAGTCGTGGCTCTAACAACTCCACCTTCCAAAATGGAGTCTTCATACACTTATGTACCAATGTAGCTTCAATTTTCTTCAAAATTTGCAAAACAATGTGGGTATTCCTCTTTCATGGCCTACTCATGCTCCCAAATGGAATCTTCCAAAATGTAGCAAGTCCATTGTACATTTACTAGGTCGATGGATTTGTTCCTGAGCACTTTGAATTTTTGGTCCAAGATGCACACTGGCCCCATTTGAAAGTCCCCTTCGTGTTCCACCTGGATTACAGTCCAATCAATCACATGGTTAGGATCATGTACATACTTCTTTAGTAGAGACACATGTAACATGTTATGAATTTTCATGGATTCCATTAATGCAAGAACGTATGCAGCTATGCCTATCCTCTCTAGGAATTCAAAAGGCCCACAGTATCTCACTACCAACTTTGGGAAACTTTCCAATCTTAGGGAGATCCTTTTGGATTTAACTCTTAAAATCAAATTCTCTCCCACTTATAATTTCCTATGTATTCTTCCTTTATTGGCATAACATTTTTTCCTATCCCATGCAATCTTTAAATTCTGCTTGATTTTTACCACCTTCTCTTCCATTCCCATTAACAAAGTTTTCCTAATAATGACTTTCTATGTTTGGTTATCCCAGCTCACTAGTGTGTTGCATTTTCTTCCATATAAGGCTTGAAATAGGCCCATCTTCAATGATTTCTGATACCCATTGTTGTAAGAAAATTCAGCTAAATGTAGATAGTCCTCCCACCTAGAAGGCTTGTCGATTACATACATTCTCAACATATAGTCAATTATCTAGTTAATCCTCTCCATCTACCCATATGAATCTGGGTGATATGCTATACCAAAATTCAAATTAGTCATAAATCCCTTATACAATCCCTTCCAAAAATTGGAAGTGAAATTGGGATCTCAGTCTAACATTATTGCCTCAGGCACACCATGTAGCCTAGAAATTTATTTCATATAAATTTATGTAATATTGACTTCCTTATGAGTTATTTTTACATGTATGAAATGTATATCCTTTGAAATCTTGTCCACCACTATATTGAAAGAATCATGTTGCCTTGATGTCCTAGGAAATTTGGTAATGAATTCAATAGTAACAACTTCCCATTTTGACTCAGAAATGGGAAATGGTTGTAGCAATCCTATGGGGTGTCTATTGATTTTTGTAGTTTCGGGAGGTATTCCCACTAGAGGCTAAGGTGCAAAGAATGTCTGAATTTTCGTTGGAACTAGTTTTGACTTTTGTTTTAGTGAAATCAGCCTAGAAATGAGGCTAGGGCCTCATGGGAAAGTTGATGGACTTTGTGCATTTGTGTGGGGGTGCCACAGCCACAAAGAGGAGTAAATATTCTAATTAATTGTTGAGTTTAAGAAGGGATCCTAAACTCACTCATTGGACTCCTATATAAAGGAGAGATGTCATTGTGACATTAGATCATTATTGTGGAAGAATGGAGTTGGAATACGTGAGTATGCACTTATGTTAAGGAGGATTGGTGATATCAGCTAGGAAATTATGCAAGTTGGCGAATCTAGCCTAGGAGAAAGAAGGTCGTAGAGAGAAAAGGGTATGGAGGCGACCATACCTATATTTTGTACTCATACATGATTTGTAGATAGGTGAAGCACATATATATGTGGGTCACAGAGGGACGAATCAGATATAGGGTATATGTGATTTGTAGGAGAGAAAACCATGTATGTCCGTAGGTTTCCAATTGGTGAGTCACGTATCTGGTTTTGTGGACATGTATGGATCCATACAGGCTGACAGGTGATGTCATCAAGCTATACATGTGGTCTACAATAGATTCGTGAGAGAGGATATTTCCAGAATATAGTTGAGTTCTTTATTATTATTATTTTTTAATTATTTTTTATTAGTATTGGAATGATAAGGCTGTCCTCATATTCTCTTGTTTTGGAAGGACAAGGTTGTCCTCATATTCGGTGATATTGTATTGGTTGAGAGGACTAGTTTTTTTCCTCATATTTGAAGGATAGGATAAATTTTCATAATAGAATTATTTTTTCTCTTGTATATTGATGATTCGTCTATGATATTGTTGTTTCCACTACAAATATTTTCAGTCAATAATTTCAGTGTAAAGTTGTTCATAGATAGTTAGATCACTAGGAAGCAATTTTCAGATCTGAAATTAGTCACATAGAGTTTCATTTGAAAATTAACAATGTATGTGCTCAGACTTTACCTTGTGTCATTCAATGCATCTAACAATAAAATAAGCTACATCTTTCTTCATATTGGGCCAAAAATACTGACCTCTTACAACTGCAATAGTTTTCTGGTACCCTGGGTGTCCAACATATGGCACATTGTGCATCTCTTTTAGAAGAAAATTTATCAATTCCTAAGAATTAATAACAAAAACTATGTTCCTATACAACATAATTCCATCCTCTTCCAACTTTTAATCTTTATATTTATGTTGTAATATTTCTTTAACTTGTGCATAATGTGGGTTTTTTGTTACAACTTCTAGGATTTTGTCTTTTAAATATGTCCTACAAAAACTAGTGGTTGTAGCAAGCATTTCATGCAACTTTCTGTTGAGTGCATCAACTACTTTATTCTCTTTTCCCTTGATGTGTTTGATGTTCAAGTCATATTCACTAAGAAATTTCAGCCATCTAGTTTGTCTGGTATTTAATGTTCGTTGCTCAAATAAGTATTTCAAACCACTATGACATGTCCTCAATTTGAATTTTCTACCCATGAGATAATGCCTCCACATTTTTAAGACATGTAACATGGTTGCCAACTCCAAGTCATGTGTAGCATACTTTATTGGACAAAACCACAATGAATCTCTTGCAGTACCTAGCTAAAACTAGAAATGATCTAACCTTTGAAATATTCATTGGTGTTGGCCAAATTTTGATTGCTTCAATATTTTATATATCCACTTTTGTGCCATCTTGTAATATAATGTGGCCCAAATAACAAGTCTTATTTTGATAAAAAGTGCACTTTCCCAACTTGGCATACAATTGGTGCTCTCTTAACACTTGTAGCATCATCTCAAATGTTTCTCATGCTCCTCCTCTATCTTAGAGTATATAAGGATACAATCCAAGAAGAAAATAACAAATTTGTCGAGGTATTCTCTGAACACTCCATTCATTAAAAACATAAAATTAGTTGGCACATTTGTCAACCCAAATGGAACCACTACAAACTCATAATTACCATACCTTGTCCTAAAAGTTGTCTTACTAGTATCTTCTTCTTGGATTCCTACTTGATGATAATTTGATCTCCATTCAATCTTGGGAAATATCTTTTCTCCCTTTAATTGATCAAAAATATCATCGATTCTTGCAAAATGATACTTATTGTTTATAGTAACCTTGTTTAGTTGTCTAAAGTCAATACACAACCTCGGAGTTCCATAATTGTTTTTTACAAAAATAGGGGAGGCACACCAGGGAGAAACACTTGGGTGTATGTACCCCTTTTTCAACAACTCTTCTAGCTGCATTTTCAATTCTTTCAATTTGGGTGTGCTCATTCTATAGGGATTTTTGGACACTGGGTCAGCTCCAGGAATTTTTTCAATAGAGAAATCAATGTCTCTCTTCATTGGTAATCTTGACAATTTCCCAAACATGTCTTCAGATTGCTTCAATACTAGATAATCTTCAAGACTTGGCTTCTTATCCTTTGTTGGCTCTTCCATATGGGATGCATATATATTTATGGAATCCTTTTATAAAACTTCTTTTTAGTTTCAATGTTGAAATCTCTTTAATGTATATAGTCCTTGAAATACCTTGAACTATCCTTGAATTCCCTTCTTCATCAAGACATGTGAAAACCTTGTTGTAACAATCCAAGACATCTTGATGTTTGTCTATCCAATCCATACCAATAAAGTAGTCATAGGACCCAAGTATTATGATGTTCAAATCCTCCTTAGTACTAACCCAATTCATGTTCATTGGAAAATATCTGACAAATTCATTGGTTTTCCTCTTAGTTCCAATAGCTAGCCAAACTAACTAAGACTTTTCATGCTTATATTTCTTCAATTTAATATTTTCAACTAGATTTGGATCTATATAGGTATGAATAGCTCTAGAATCAATCAAAATTTATGTGTGTTGATTATTAGTATTTGTTGGTATATTTATTACGGGAAGACATAAGGCAGAGTATTTGTTTGTCATTGATGGAAAGATCAGCCCGACGATGACGAACAAGAGAAAGTGGCAAGACCAGCAGCGCAATGATGATCGCATGGCAAGATCAGAAGCATAAACTCCATTTCGGAGTTTTGGATAACGGGATTTGGAGGAGTCAAGAGTCGAGACTCTTCATCACAAGAGTCCCGAAGTTGTGAAATGCGAAATGACGAAATCCCGAAACAGGCACATCAAACCACGACTTAATTTCCATTTCAGAGTTTCGGATACCAGGAGTTGGAGGAGTCAAGAGTCGAGACTCTTCATCACAGGAGTCTCGAAGTTGCGAAATGTGAAACGTCGAAATCCCGAAACAGGCACATCAAACCACGACTTAATCTCCATTTCAGAGTTTCAGATACTGGGAGTTGGAGGAGTCAAGAGTTGAGACTCTTCATCATAGGAGTCCCGAAGTTGCAAAATGCGAAACGCCGAAATATCGAAACAGGGACATCAACAAAGACTCCATTTGAGAGTTTCGCAGACCGGGAAATCAATGATCAAAGGAACTTTAATCTTTGAAGTAGCGAACCCCAAAATCCCGAAAGCAGGAGGACCGTCCATCTTCGGGAAGGAAACGTGGTTACAAATCAACATTTCGCTGACTGAGAGGTCAAAGGAAGGAGTGCCCTAACCTCTCAAACTCGTGATATGCGAAATCGCGAAATGCCGAAATGCGAAATTGTGAAATGCCTTTTGGCGTAGCTTGTGGTCACCACTGGTGGTCACGAGAAGGGAAGGATCTAGTCCAGCTAATCTCCTTTTCCAGATTTTTGGGGATCGCGACATGGAGCGTCAAGATATCTCATCACAAGGAATGCCGAAATGTCGAAATACCGAAATGCGAAATGACAAAATTAATGCGAGACCATGTGCTTGTAATCCAACGGTGTTGGATACTTGGAAATCTAATCAAAGGGCTATTGTTTCTCTTCACGATTAATTGTTCAGTTACGATTCAGTTATCAAAACTGAATAATGGTTCTTGGACGATTGGTGTTTCAGTTGCTAAAGCATTGTTCTAGGGATTTGAGGGGTAACTAAAGGGGTTGTAGTGCATAAAGGAAACACGTAGTGACTGTGTGTGGTTGGTTGTTCTGACTGAAAAATGAGTTGAACTATAGAAAGGTAAAATTACAGTATGCATAGTGTGAAGAAAGCTCAGAGATAAGGAACAAAAGCTGATCAGAAGAGAAAAGGTGAAGAGAGAAGAATGTGCACATATCAAAGAGCATGAGAAGGACAAAGAAAGACCATATAGAAAGAGACAACAAGTCAAGCCAAATATGAACAGAGCAGAAGAATAGTGTAGAAGAGAAGAATTACAGAACAATGAAGAAGTGGTAAGAATTGATTTAGCTGTGTTGTTGGTTATTCAATCATTTATTTGTAATAAGGGTGGTAGGGAGGTGCTAGGGAGGACTGTTGTCCTCAGAGGTTCAAGTGGGTTCTTGAACACAGGGAGTTGTAGCTTCCATTTGGTTGCAGCCAGAGAAACTAGGGTGGTAGGGTGGTGCAAGGGAGAACAAGTGTTCTCTTTTATACAGGTTGGATCCTGTGTAACTAGAAGTTGGTTCTTCCATCCAGTTGGTGCTAGAACATTAAGGGAGTTGGTGCTTCCTTCTAGTGGGTGATAGAGAAACTAGAGAGTTGGTGCTCTCAAACAAGTTGGATCTTGTAAAACAAAGGTAGTAGCCTCACATTGAGTTGGTGCTCAATTATAGATGATGTACAGAACTTAAAAGACTGCCTATCATTTTCGAAGAAGAAGAGGTTTTCTCCCTTTATGGTTTTCCTCATGAAAATCTGTCTCTGTGTATATCTTATGTGTGAGTGATGCTCATTATTTATGTTGTTCATATATTGTATAATATTGATGGTCACTCGGAGAAATATTAAAAATGGCTTAATTGACTTAAAATT
>ML777864.1:137594-210689 GCA_009831015.1 Picea engelmannii
TGTTGAGGTGTCAACCTTGTAGGTTGAGGTGTTTTAGAAGAAGGAGCATTGTTCTCTCTATAGATGTTAGGGTTGGTCCTTCTAGTAGCCATAGCCATATTTTTACTTTCAACATTTCTTTCCACCTTAAATGCATTCTCCAACGGTTTGGGTTCCCAAAGGAGAACCTCATGTTGAATGTTATCCTTTAAAGTTCCTATGAATACATCAATCAAGTGCTCATATTGAATATCAGTTACCTTTATATTCAATCTTTGGAAGTTCTCAATGTGCTCGGTAACTCAACCCTTTTGCTTGAGATTTATCAATTTTCCAAAGAAGGTACTGCTCCTTGTATCCTCATAGTGTGTTATCATTTCTTCCATGAAAATTGTCCAAGTGACGAGTGATTTGCCAGAACAAAGCCATTGATACCATACAAATTGATTAGGTTCTAAATATAAAGAAGTTATTCGTACCTTTTGTGTATGTGTCACATTATGTAGATCAAAAAATTGCTCCATCTGAACTATCCATGTGATTGGGTCCTTGCTATCAAACTTCCTCATATCGATCTTAGGAACGTGGTTGGTATTCAACCCAAAGTTGGAGTTTCTCCATTCTTGATTCACCTTCCTTTTGTCCTCATCATGAATTTCATGGGATGCATTTTCAATTTCAGGTGTGTTCTTTGTTACGAAATTTTTCAATACTTCCATGATATCCTCTTTTAAACCATCCATCTTTTCCTCCAACTTAGCTTCCATCTCTTGTAGTTCATATTTTGTTACTATCTTCTTTTGTAAATCATTTATGTCCCTACGCACTATTTCACCTTCATCAAGAGTCCAAGTAGGATTGTCTGGAGGCTTATTTGGTGTAGAAGTTCCCTTTTTGGGTGGCATGTTGGCCAAGTATCACTTTAAAACCTTGATTTTGAGGTGGTTCTGCTATACAATCTTTCTTTTGTTGTATCTCCCAAGTTTCGACCCTTCTGGGTATGAAAATTTATTTTATGTAGTTCTCTGATATTTCTTCTCTACAATGCCATAGGTCTGATCAAAATTGGATGTGAAAAGTGGAATTTACGACAACTTCCCCACAACTTGCTGATTTTTTGCCTTTCCAGGAGATCTCACTTGTATAGCGTTCCCCACAAAAAATAATTGATATAAAATTATGAAACTTGTGTAAGAAATACTAAAGACTGTCCACTATCCAATGAAACTGGTCCCACTCAATTTTAATACTCTAGGAAGAAGTTATGATTGTTTTACCTAGAACACCTTCTTGCAACTAGTCAATAGGACTAGTCAGATACCCTATATTCCACCGGGTGTATCTACAAATTGAAGATGAACCAGAATCTGAAATTTTTACCACAGATACCTTACTAATTTTTGTGAATATCCTCTGGAGTTCAGGGTTTGAAATGTTACAGAAATTTTTTATAGAGAAAATTCCGCAATGACTCAGTTCAGGATGATTCTAGAACTCTCTCTTGTACAGGTTGTATCTCCGAAAGTATAAGGCCTCAGGAGCTAAAATTTTAACCCAACATACCTTGATCCGTATACTAAATATCCTCCAAGTCATTCCTTCTGAAACATTGTAGAAAAATAACTATAGTGAAAATTCCAAGGTGTCTTAGATGTAGCACCAAAACCCCAAGACCTTGAGCTCTGATACCATATGTTAAGAACCAAATATCAATATAGCATAGAAAAACCTCAGAAAAAGTACTCAACACCTTGAAAAAGAGATAATTTCAGATAATAAGCCTCTTCAAGGGGGCAACCGCCTTTTACCCCAATTAAATGTTCAAGTACAAGATGATTCCAAATGAAAATGTCTCCTTAGTATATATAGGAGACTAGGAGGTATAATTACAACTAATGGAATAAATCCAACATAAATAAAATAACATTACTAATGTAATATGCCCCAATTAAGGGATAATGAGCCAATATTAGGGCTTAACAATTTCAGAGTACCTCATTAAATGGAGGAAACTACCGGCTGAATATTCTACTTGGGAAGATGAGTCTTTTATAAAGAAGCATCTAGAGTTACTCAAGCGTTGTAGACAACACTTGTCTCAATGGGAGGGGCATGTTAAGCCCTAATATTGGCTCATTACCCCTTAATTAAGGCATATTACATTAGTAATGTTATTTTATTTATGTCGGCTTTATTCCATTAGTTGTAATTATACCTCCTAGTCTCCTATATATACCGAGGCATTGTCATTTGGAATCATCTTGTACTTGAACATTTATGTGGGGTAAAAGGAGGTTGCCTCCTTAAAGAGGCTTATTATATGAAATTCTCTCTTTTTCAAGGCATTGAGTACTTATTCTGTGGTTTTTCTATGCTATATTGATATTTGGTTCCTAACATCTGAGGTGAATCTCGACCGTTGATCTTAATATCCAAGTGATCTGGGTTGTCACTTCTACAATCTTCACAGTTTCCATGAAAACATGAATTTTGACCTCCTAGGAAAATTTGTAACCCTGTAACCTATAGATCGATGTAATTAATCATTTCCTCAATAATTCTAAGTGAAAATTTGACTTGACTTTGCTCAAAAATTGGGGATTTCACTTTATTTTTACAAATTTCCCCAAACTTGACAAGGATCAAACTATGCAATAGGGAATTTTCCAAATTTTCATTGGTCTTTTGGCCATACAGGTGCGGTGTTGAACCAAATTATTTGACACACACTCAACCTCAAAGTTGAGTCCTATTGCTACCATTTTTAGCTATGATACCAATTTAAATGTGAAAAAATACACAACATGTCATACAAGATAATGTAACTACCCATGTGTTGACGGGCGAAATTGACTGCTCGTCAACTGGAGGAGTGAATCCGGTCCGGGGTTGTCTACTTAACCCAAGCCATTTGGATTGATCCACTCCAACAGGTTTAGCGGCTCCGTTAGCCGATCTAAGTCCTAAGAAAGTGAAAAAAAAACTAAGGAAGATAAATAAACTTAATGAATAACACTTTGCTGAAAACTATATACAGATCTAATATATATTTACAATTTACTAAATAATATTTATAACATAAGTCTACTTATTATATGTATAATATATACAAATGACTTTATTTCTAATATATATATAACATTTACGAAATGCAAATTTTAATCTAAATCTGCGAAAATCGAATATGGATTGATTTATTAAACAATATGAAAGCTATCATTCAATCTTTTTGATTTATTTTCTTATAATGTTTATGAACAAGAATTGGAATAACAAACTGTCTAATTGAAAATAGAGATAACAAACAGTAGAATATGTTTAGACTGCAGGAAATTTCTGTATTGATTAAACTAATGAAATAAAACTAACAAACTGACCTGTAATCGCATCCCATATTCGTCCTGTGTATAGCATCCAATCTCGTTGTCTGATGAGGCAAACCCGCAACAGATCCCACAAATGCTTCTCGTAAACGTGAAGCAGTAATGATTGAATCCGAATGATAGAACATATGAGAGATATAGTAACAACAATCTTATAATTTCACAAGTGGCCACATTGAGATAAATCTTGCTGTGAAAACTTGTGTATAAATGTTCAACGAATGAAGAAGATAAATCTCTTAATCTCAAGTTTGAACAGGATAATTACTGTATTTTAAATATGGGACATAAAACATGGATATCATATAAATTTTATTATATCAATCTGCAATAAACCACGATAGATAAAGCAATCACAATCTAATTACAAATCGAAATAATCATAACTTGAATAAAAACACAATATAGAGAAGCTAAAGCTGTGCAAATATCATATTCTATTCAAGTCTGTCAATCAGAAATCCATAGTTTTTTCCCCAGGCAGAGATGATCTCAAGTTTACAAAACAACATACTTATATAGGTTCCAGGAACAAAATGTTTCCTGTTGATAACATCCAATCTGTTCCAAAAAATGTGGGGGATGCAACCTCCCAGATTCTACTTGATACCAAAAACTAACAGCCTAATCTATTTAATAACATAAAGATAGTATGGCTGAGAGATGCCAACACTGCTTCAAATCTCCTTAGAAATCATGGGTTTCTGAAAACAAATAAAAATAAAAATATTTCAGATGTATTTTCAGTTATCAAAACAAGTAATTCGAATTTTTCTAACTAGCTACAAAATCTCACGATTCTGTAGCTAGTTATAATTATAACTAGAATCATATTTTATTCAATCAATCAAAACAAACTAAAAAGTAATATGTGCAAACAAATCATGTATCCTAAATTGAGAAAGACAGAATCATACTAAACTTTTTTAAAAGGATCATACCTCAAATTAAGGGATTCAAAAAAATCAAGTAATCTTTGAATTTACTATTGCTGTCGCTGCTTCCACGTTCTTAAAAATAAGAGACCCTGTGGTTCTTTGGCGTTTGTCTTTGGTTTGAGCAATGGATTGGAGTCTGCTATTCTCCTTTGTTAACGAATCCACTTGGTCTTCTAAAGATTTAAGACGAGACTGTAGTAAAGGCACATCCTTGTAATACCTATCGATCTAGGATCGACATTCATTATAGTGTGACTGTAGAGACTGTGTACTGATAGTATTAATAGCTGGAGAATCGTCCATTTGACATGTAGGTGACATAATCATAGGGTCTGTCAGGACAAAGTCCATATGAATATGGATACTCTTCGGCCAAGAACCTTTCAATTTTCGAATCTGAATCCTCACTTACCACAATTGTGTTTTTGTCTGCATAGGGCTTGGGTTTGTTTCGAGCACACCGTGAAACCCAACGAGTGACCCTTTTAGTCTTATAATTAACATCGACGTTGCCTTTAATCTTTTTCCCTGTGGGTTTTTTAATAGTATTAACACAACCCTTAGGATACGAATCCGGTTGAGTGTCGGGTTGGGTAGAATCAGGGTAGGTCGAGGGTTCCAAATTAGAATAGGGTCACAGGGCATGAGCAAAGGAGGAGAGATGGTAGGTTTGACAAGGATTTCTGTGATGACAGGTTTGTCAACCTGTCCCAACTCACTATTACCGAAACCATTTCGCAACATAAAAGAATCCCAACAATCATTGTTTAATTGCAACTGATGTACCACGATAATTTTGATTAAACCATGATGGAATAAACTAGAATCTGATTTCTTCCTTTTAAACTGCTTTCCCATCTTGTACAAACTTCTAAGGAGGAAATAGGGCATGTTCAGCGGGAAATCGATGAAGCTCATAAGAAATCGCAGGTGATACAAGAAAACCAACCCAAATCTCCCTTCACATGTGATAAACTGTTTCACAATAGCTAATAGATCATGCCATCTAGGTTTTAGAGACGAAACATGCATACCTCGGTCGCAGCTGGTAATTTTCCTTGAGGTGAACAACAATGACCAGGGAACCTCTTCAACCTTTGCATTCTTGAACCAATTTTTCCCCACAGCTGGTAAATTGGTAGCTTGGCTTATAAAATATTCATTTACCTCAAGTTGCATGTCTCCTATTTTTGCTCTGCAACCGTCGAATGTCAACGCGAACTCTTGAGCAACTCTGAGATTGGAACCCTCAAACTTTTCAATAAACACACGCTAGTCGTTCCTTTCTAAGTCATCTCTGGCATTGTCAAACGATAACAAGGTTTGGATGTCATTGGGCTCAATCCTCACCACAGGAGCCATGGCTAACAACAGGGAATCAACACGGAAATCAGAGGTAGGGTTTGATAGAAAAAACACAGAGCCATAGCCCCGAATTTCCTCAAAGCAATGCAAAGACGGTTTGAAACGGTAGGCAGGAGCATTAATCACCAAGCGTGGGAAAGAGGTCATGAAGCCCGAGGCCATTAAGAGAAATAATATCACATTGTACCTCATATGATACCTTGGGATATGGGTAGTGTAAGGATGTGAGCGCTTGTATACCATAGAGCGCACATATTCATGACTTGATTACAAGGTAAACGTTTCAAATAAACATTGTGTTAAATTTTTTTATGAATCAAACCCCATTACTATTGATCGAATATTGATGAGTGGGAGTTTGTTTTTTACTTATGTAACCAAGGCATGACTAGGACCAAAGAGTTATAAACTAGGAAAACCATAAAGTTCATAGCGAAAGACGACAATTCGACAATAGACCATATGAACAGTTATCCTTTGATCAAAAATCGAAACCAAGTGTGAATTCCAGCTGCGATTTTTCATGCTTCCAGTCATGAAAACAAAAAATTGAAAGTAAGGTATGTAAAAGTGACAAGTGATAAGTGTCGTTGCTCATGATGAGTAATGCAAATTAATAGACCCTGTGTAGGCAGCTTATCAACAATAGAAATTGCATTATTGTTGCCAACACCATGATAATTTAAAACATGAATGAAATTGATTTAAACATGTGCATTAAGAATTAAACACACACAACAAAATTCAACCACATCAAACATATATTCAAATGCAACATTTAACCATAACAAGTAACAATAAGACAAAACTTCAGAGTGAATTGCACAACAATTAAGCTCAATATTCAACATATTAAACACAGTGAATATGAGAAATTATCTTTACAAATATGCAACCTGCTATAGAGGAAGGAAATTCCACCCAACCATAGACTTTCTTCTCAAGTTCTCAACACCAAGTCACCCCCAATATGGGGCTAGGAATCTAAAAGAAAGGATGCCCCTTAAAGGTGTCTATTGTCCACTCACAACAACTAAATTCCTATAGACATTTAAATTGACCAGTTCTCTTTCCCCTCAAACTACACAACCCAAGGAATGGGATCCTCTTCTCTACCATGCAGTCCCTCGGGATATCCCACTCCCCTCCAGGGCTCTAGCATAGGTTGGAAAACATATCTCTCTACTAGGGACTCCAGGAACTCTAGTTGTAATAGGAATAATAACATCAACAACTCTCTTGTTCATTTGGGAATTCTTATACAAAAATTTCACTCACATGCCTAACATTAGTCTTCTTCATGTAATTATTAGCTACAAGAGTTTTCCACAAAATCCATTATGGCTCCCTAATATCTCCCAACTCTCCACACACATTTTCCTTCATTTTTCCTCACTGTAAATATTGCTCTCTTTTTTCATACAAATTTCATTTTCTCCCATGTATATTGATTCTTCCAATTCCTAAAGTTCATTGTACTCAAGCCCATGCTCTTAATAACTATGTGAGGTCACTTTACACACCAACCCTCTTACATCTATTTAATGATTTGGCTTTGGAACACTCAAAATGAAAATAGAATGTTCATAGTAAATAATTCAGAAAGATGGTTTGGGTTTAATAGGCATGGAAACTCCCCCTTCGACCACCTTCTCTTGTGGAAACTTAACCCCCATTTCTTCGTCCCAAACCATTTATAACCGACAGTACATTTTATTTATTATTTTCAATATACATCATTTAGATATTACATTGTTGGGCCTGGAACCATACAACATATTTACATTATATATCACTAAAATAGATATTAAAAATGCAGATGTTACAGAGGAAGAAACCCACCACTTTATGTAAGATTAAAACCCACCTTCTTGACAAAACCATATACCACTTGACCCTACCATTTTCTATATGGATCAAACTAATTAAAAGATAGAATATCATAGTCTCTTATGATAAACCATAAACAATAGGGACTAAAGATGAGCGAAATTATACTTTATATTATTGAAAGTGAGAACATTTAAAGGAAATGATATTGGTTCATTCTCAACTTTATTTTTTTAAATCATTTAAACTAAGATTTCTGACATTTGTATATCATATCAATTTCTACTTATTATTGTTTTAACCATAATCATATTAATATTAAAACTTTTTTTCATGGTGGAATGTGTGGAGAACAAGGGGTACATTTTTTGTTTTTAAATCCCAGAGGACATATTGAGATAATATATTCTTGGAGTTTAGGCATTTCCACTAATAATCAAGCAGAATAATACACCCTCCTTCAAGGGGTTTAGTTAGCAAAGGAGAACTAGATTCAACAACTTGTCAACCTTGGAGATTCCATGAATACTATAAGAATCTTGGTTAAAGGGGTCTTTCCACGAGATACTCACATGAGTAATATTTTCAAAAAAATAAGAAATGTTCTAAGAGACTCTCCCAAGTATCATTTTTCCATTTCATGCGGGAGAATAACAACTTGGCAGAGACACAAGCCAACTTAGCCAAAATGAAGCCAAAAGTAACATTTAGGATTAATGGGAGATTATCCAACAACCCAATTCCCTAATTAATGAAGGCCATATAATAAACAATGCATTCGCTCTGGGTGGCACACTTAATTAGGAAAAAACTCATCAATACATCACTATATCCCTCCATATCACATGAGATATCCTCTCATCCTCAACTGATATCACTCAGAGGTTTTGTTCACTTGGTCGTGGTGGGATAAAGTACAGAACATTCAACATTTTTGTTATGCAGGAAAGGATTCATTGTGTGCAAGGGTTAATTGATAAGATGGATTCAGGAAATAGAGAATTGCAAGGACAACATTTCCATCAGTTCATAATTATGGTAGTTCATGGAGCTCTTATGGAGATCCAACTCATTAAAATTGCATGGAGGAAGGAAATATTGGGTATGCTAGCCGTTTTGGGCCTTGAGGATCACATCTTCATTGGGGAGACAAGGGTTTTAGAAGGAGGAATTAATTTCATTTTTAATTATATGAGTTTGTGATTACGTAGCTGGAGGCTTATGAATTTTTCTATGGTTTTGTGGTACATAGAAAGAGACCATGGTCCTAAGGTATCACGGGTGGTCTCATGTGGGAATCGCAAGCACTCGCATGTTGGTTCTTTCTGATTCCTTTTCCACGAGAAATTCATAGCACAAAACTCAAGCATTGTTATCATGAAGACATTGGCAGTCGATAAAGGGAATCACATTATAGCCCACTCCAACAATCAAGGTAGGAGTCCTCTATTAATATTGGTGAAAATTCCTCAAGGTCGTTTCAAGCCTCAGGAACAATAGGATGACAATGAAGAACTCCGAAAATCTATTAAAAATTTTCAAATTTCCTTTCAGGGATTATCCACTTAGGTCTCTTTGATTCTGGACATTCTTATTCAGCATCGAGAAGCTATGAGACAACAATATGATGAGGTTGTTGTCATTTGGTCTCTAGTAGAACACATGCAAGAGTATATGGAACCGGTTCCCATGGTACCTGCAGAATATCCCTACACTAATGGCTCCTCCCCTCCCGTCGAAAGACCCACTCTAGACTTGAATAGTCATGTTCATGACACAGATGCATAAGAGAAATATTCTCCAGAACATTTCCAATCGGGTAATTAATGTTTTTTAAATTGATATGTATATTGGGCATCTTTTTTAGAATAGTAATTACCAAATTTTGGAATGTAAATATCCCTAGAGGAGATCAAAAAGTCTGTAAGTTAGATATGATCATTACCAAATTTTGGAATGTAAATATCCCTAGAGGAGATCAAAAAGTCTGTAAGTTAGATATGATCACATTAGTGCTATTCAAGCAATTTTGTACTCACCTATACTGTTAAATATTTTGTATTCCAAATGCTCTGGCCGCAGCCTCTTTTTGATTAATATAATATTTCTCCACTTTTGTCAAAAAAAAATATTAAAACATTTTTTTTATAATAATTTATAATATGTAGGGAATTTACACCTCCTTAGATTTTAGAAGTCAAATTTCTATGAGGAAGAGTTCATTATCCCACAAACAAGAAGATCTCATACAACAAGTTAGTGTTTGACATAACTATAAAGTTAATATATTAACTTTACAAATTTGTTACAACAGAAATCCAAAGGGATATTTACCGGTTTTGCATTATTTATACCAAATTTCTTGAGTATCTTCTACACATAGTTTTGTTGTGATAACCAAATCTTACCATATTTCCTGTTATGTGTATTTTCATGTCCAAGATTTGTTTTATCTGCTCCTAGATCCTTCATGCCAAACGTCATATCCAAGTGAGCCAACTTGTTGATCTCAACTGTGCTTGTGCTTGCTACAAGCATAACATATAACACAAAGATAATGAATATATCATAAACATAATGGTTATACTCACTTCTTGTAAACTTTGTCTCACCATGGAGGAATAAAACATCTTGTACCATTGCATGCTCAAGCTCCATGACATAAAATGACTTCTTGAGTTTGCAAACAAATCCTCTATTGCGATCCTGAAGTGATCTTTTTGGTTGTTTCATATACATCTCCTTATCCATAACTCCATGAAAATTTGTTTTAACATCTAGTTGCACTAACTCAAGGTCAAGTAACATTACTACTGCTAACAAAACATGAATAGAAACAAGCTTAACAACTGGTGAAAAAAATACACTTCTACTACTAGTCATTCTTTGTACCTTTCATCTTTTACTATGTCTTATATTATGAGAGGAAATTCATCAAATATTGCATATCTATTAATGACGATTATGTGGGAAGAAGGATCCCACAATCTATATCCCTTAACTCCATCACCATAACCAACAAAGATCTACCTATTTGATCTGGATAGTACTTAGAACATTGATAATATCATAGGCATCACAACCAAAAAATTCACATTTGAGTATCACAAGATGACCTATTCATACATCTTCCTAAATCCTCCAGTCGTTTGCAGCTGATGGTGACCAATTTACCAGATAGTATGATATCTTCTTCCCACAACTCCAGCGACTTGGTTCTTCACTGAATCAACTGCACAACAAAAAAAACTATGCCCTCAACTAGATCTAACCATATTGATTAAGAATTCACACACCATAGTATCATGTGACAATAATACCGATCATGGACCACACAAAATTCTCACATACCACCTCCAAGATAGTGTGAGCACAAAAAATTCTCCTCCACGTGCTGACCTCTCCTCATGCGCCATCTGGTTTACTTTACACCCTTGCGGGCTTCGACCTCTACAAACAGAGAAAATACTTCATGCCATAGATTTACTTTCGATGACTGGGATCTTCCTTTCCTTGGCTCGACCCTTCGAGCTCGGTCCTCTCTATCAAATATGTCTCATGAACCAATTCACATACAAAGGTGAATGATGGATTCCTCCTTTCTTCTATATACAATACTACAACTAACAATGGAAATGTCCACTAATTTTCAAAATCTCTACCTACACATATTACCGAAGAGCATTGCACATTGTGTGCACATTCACGAGAGAAGCATCATAAACGATTTTTTCTCAACATCACAACCATTCTCTCTCCAAATTACAACACTTGTAGATCTCAACATATCTATCATGCGACCATTAGAAAACAAACAACTTTCACAAAACCATCACCTCAATCATAGTGACTAGCACACCCCATTCAATATTTATATCAGACAGCGACTCGACTCACTAAGAATAGCTTTATCTTCTCCAAGCAGCTCATGTATGCGACCTTCTTTAACAACCACCCCCTCATGTGCTCACACAATGAACTTTGAAATTTCTAGAAGAAACACCTAGATCCACGATCCTGGAATCGCTAGACGAAATGCCTAGATCCACGACTGTGAAATCGCCCAGATATTCTTCTCAATGACTTGGGTTTCCAACTATGTCTCTTCTTAGTGGCTCATCTCTAATACCACTTGTTGTGCTCATGATCCCACATAAAAATGAATCTACAATAAATAATAAGAAAAAAATGGAAAACACACACTTGCATCCTTGACTCAATATCTACCTCTAAGAGCTACATATTTTGTCTCTTCTTAGCTGCTCAGCTCTAATACCACTTGTTGTGCTCATGATCCCACATAAAAATGAATCTACAACAAATAATAAGAAAAAACTGGAAAACACACAAAGATTACACTTGCATCCTTGACTCAATATCCACCTCTAAGAGCTACATATTTAAACCATTTCTCCCACATTTCTCCCACAGTTACGTGAATTATTTGCATTAATTGTTGAAACATATTTTGGTTGGTTTAATTTGTTATGATCTGGTTTGAACTCTCAAATAAATCTCCAAAATAGCTAGATTGATTGTCACATGTTCAAAATTGTATATATCTAATGAATCTCATACCCCTCTTATGAGAACGTTGGAAATCATGTCATGTTAAATGATAAGAGAAAATGGAAAAACATTTCACATGATAAAATATAACCAATAAATTGTGTAATCCTTTCATTAACCTAACAATTAAAAAATCAATTGTGAAATGAATATGCTTATTATAATGAGAGTACCCTTGTCCTTTTGAATTAACTTTTATTTTACTATTTAAATAAACATTATATAAAATTTTAATTAAAATACTAATAAAATATACCCAATAAACTTTGTAGTCTTTTCATTAACCTAATAGTTAAAAGATTAAGTGTAAAATGAATATGCTTATTTTAATGATAGTACCCTTGTCTTTTTGAATTAGTTTTTCTTTTATTATTTAAATAAACATTATATAAAACTTTAATTAAGATAATGCATAGTTTATAATACAACTTACACAAATTATAAAAAATTACACTATTAAAATCTGTTAGGATATTTAGACACTTAGGAGTTAGTTAGATGTATATTTGTTGGTTATTCTGAAATGTCAAAGGTTATAGATTTCTTCAACCACATTGTAATGAAATTATTATTAGAAGAGATGTTAAATTTGATGAAAATCTCTTGGCCTGCGAGCCTAATTCAACTATTGTTCCTTCTTTGGCCTACGAGCCACCTTCGACGTTCGTGCCTTCTTCGGCGTGCGAGCCATCTTCGACGTGCGAGCCATCTTCGGCGTTCGTGCCTTCTTTTGTTCCTATTCTGGTTTCTTCTTCAGATGATGACAGTGAGGATGAAAATCCACCTCCGCCTGCTCACCTTCCTCTAGATGATTCCTTTGAACATGAACCAACACCAGCTCCTTCGCTTCCTAAATGGGTCTGTTCAACATGAGAAGCAGTTGGTGATCTTGTCAGTAATCCTTTAGATCAGTGTCAGACACGTTCATAGTTCCAGCAAGCCTATTCTCTTTTGGCCTAAGTTTCAAAGACTCATGATCCAGAGACATTTGCAGAAGCTTTAAGTCATCTAGATTGGGATACAACAATGAATGAAGAGTATCATTCTTTAATGGAAAATGATACTTGGGATCTTGTACCTCTTCCAAAAGGAAGAAAAATTGTCATGTATAAATGGGTCTACGAAACTAAGTATGCATCCGATGGAATTGTTGAAAGACACAAGGCTCAGTTAGTTTCCAAAGGATTTTCCCAAGTTGAAGTAATTGACTATAATGAATCCCTTGCCCCTGTTGGAAAAATGAATTCCATCCGCCTTGTTCTTGCCCTTGATGCATCACATAAATGGGAGGTCCATCAGATGGATGTTAATTCCGCCTTCTTGCACGGAAATTTGCAAGAATAAATATACATGGAACAATCTCATGGCTATGTCGATAATGACTCTAGCCTTTTTTGTTTCCTTAAGAAATCTCTTTATGGTCTTAAGAAATCTCCCCGAACTTGGTATGCCAAAATGAACAACTTTCTTATTGACACTGGATTCACTAGATGCCATTTTGATCCTAATGTCTATACCAAGAAAGTAGGAAGCCATATCATCATCCTTGTCCTTTATGTTGATGAACTTATCCTTAATTGTAGTGACTCAAAACTTTTAAACCATGTGAAAACCAACATTAAGAAGAAATTTGAAATGACAGACTTAGGATTTTTGCACTGTTTCCTTGGCCTCCAAGTTTTGCAAATCAATGAAGGGACTTTTCTTTCCCAGTCTAAGTATGCTTGTGAACTTCTTCGTCGATTTCACATGGATGATTGTAAACCAACCCCTTCTCCCTTCCATTCTAGAGTCAAGCTTACTTCCACATGTACTTCTCCCGAAGTTGATGTGACCCTGTACCATCAGTTATTTGGTATCCTCTTATAATTGACTCATACCTGTCCCAATATTTCCTTTGTTGTTGGTATTGTTGCCCGGTATATGCAAACACCCCATGAAAGAAATTGGAAAGCATATAAAGGATATTTCTCTATGTCCATGGTACAATTCCGTTCAAGATACATTATAGTTTAGGGGGGACTCCTTTATTGGTTGGTTTCCCTGATGATCAAAATTCTACTACAGGTTATGTTTTCATCCTTGGTTCAGGACCTGTCACTTGGGCCTGTAAGAAAAAACAGGCTATTGCACTTTATTCAACAGAAGTAGAGTACTGAGCAACGGTAAATGAAAGTCAGGAAGCCTTGTGGCTTTGACAGATCCTTCCAGAGTTTGGATTTCAGCAACAACATCCGACTAGCCTTTGGTGCGACAATCAGAGTGCCATCAAGCTCTCCAAAGACCCAGTGCAACATCAGCACATAAAACACATCGAGCTACACATGCACTTCATCAGAAAGATCATTCATGATCAAGTTATTGAAGTTCTCTTTTTCCCTACAGAAGATCAAGTTGTAGACATTTTCACAAAGTCTCTTACAGAAGGGAATTTTTCCAAACTTCAATCTATGTTAGGAGTTCAAGAAGTTGTCATCAAGGGGGTATATGATCTAATGCCTCCTTCCTTCTCCTATTGTGTCAATATTGTTAATCCTCCAATCCTATCCCAGGTTGTTATTAAGGGGGGATATTAGGATATTTGGACACTTATGATTTAGTTAAGATATACTTGGTCTAATGTGTCATTAGGTAATAGTGTGTTTCTTTAGTATGCATTTGTAGTTAGGAAATCCAGCGGTCATGATATGTTCTCGACATAGAGTGATCTGTCGATTCATATTATTCTCAATCTTAACGACCGTGGATTCGTGGCTTAACACCTGATTGGTCCATGATCTATATTTAAAGAGAATGGAGGGTCATTTTCCGATGATCGATTGTGAGAAACTATCGTGTAAAATATCTCTGAAACCTTTTTCTTTTGCATTAATAAACTGCTCCAAGTGATCGCATTGGCTGGGGCCATGGATGTTTCCCCGCATGGGTCTTACCATGTCAAAACATTGGTGTGTTGATCTTTGATCTCGTTGTGTGAGTGGTCACTGAAGGTGTTCATCCTCTGTTGAAATACATGTGTTGTCGAACAAAATCAACTACTTAATCCAAAATACAACTAATCATAATTTCATGCAATTTTTACAAATACTATAAAAAAAATTACAATAAACTAAAATTCATTGTTTAATATAAAATATTATACACAAATATTATAAAAATTTACACTATTAAAATAAAAATTTTAATCCCAAATACAACCCATCATAATTTCATGCAATTTGTACGAATATTATAAAAAATATACTACTATGAAATCCACTATTTAATTTAAAATATAGTTAGTCAAAATTTCATGAACCCATAACAATAAAAATATATAAATATAAATAGATAAATTACATTAAATTATTTATGAATGATGAAAATGAACGATTATACAAAACAATAAAATAACATGTTCTACATACTTTTTTTTTGTTTTTATGAAAACTGTAATGAAAAGATGCAATGTCAAAATTTTAATTCATAAATTTAATCTACTTAATTTAATTTAGATGTAATGTCAAAATTTTAATTCATAAATTTAATCTACTTAATTTAATTTTAGATTGATAAATCTCAAATCACAATCCAAATCTGCTTTTTTTTTTAAATGTATGAAAAGTTAGCTTATTTGTCAAAAAAAATTTCTACATCATCTGAGTAGCATATCATTTCCTCAATAAACCTTGCTCTACCTCTCACTATAACTCAGAAAAAAATACATCATTATCTACGTAAGACACATATGTTGAGATCTTGATCATATTTGGACTTTTGTGAGTGAAGAGCAACTTATTGTTGATTATTTGGGTTGGTTCTCATTGATGTCAACCCTTGAAGAAAGTCCAGCAACGAATTCTGGTAGCACAATGGTTTGGGTAATGGACCCAAGTTTGTTTGATGGATAATGGTATGAGTTTTGATATATTTGTAGGTAAGACTATTCTATATGGATATTACATGTTATGCCATTTCCGGTGGTATTTTGAACGTCACATAACTCCTCATGGTTAGAGAGTTATGACCATGTGAAGTTGGAGAACCCTCATGAGTCATCTAGAAGCCCCAAAAGGTCAAAGTAGTCAAAGTGGTTGCAAAGAAGAAATTATTTAAATAATAAAGTGAAGTGATGAGTGTACTATAAGTCAAAATGCTTACAAAAGAAATGATTTAAATAATAAAGTTAATGGAGAAATTACTAAGTGGACAAGTGGTTAGAAGTGGGTTAGCTCTACAATAAGGAAAGTTGGTTAAGATAGTTAGAAGGTAATTTAAATAATAAAGTGAAGTGATGAGTGTACTATAAGTAAAATTGGATACAAAAGAAATTATTTAAATAATAAAGTTAATGAAGAAATTAATAAGTGGACAAGTGGTTAGAAGTGGGTTAGCCCTAAACTAAGGAAAGTGGGTTAAGATGGTTAAAAGGTAACCCCTTGAGGAAGCTACATGAAAGTATAAATAAGAGGCAAGGATCTCTCATTTTAAACAAACTTGAGCATATTGAATATCTATAAGTGACTGAAGTAACCAAATGATACAACAATATATATAAGTGACAGGTTGATTGGATATATATACAAGTGATAGGTTGATTGGTACAAGTTTACAACAATATATCTCACAGTGATAGTGTGATAGTGGTTCCATCATTCTACTTCTACGTCAGGGCGGTTGGACGGGGAAATGACAGGTGGTTGTAGCCACCTTCCAGTTGTATCTAGATAACATAGGGGGTTGTATCCTCCTTCTGGTTGTAGCCAGAGAATTGGGGAGTTGGAGCTTCCCTCGGGTTGTAGCCTGAAAAACTAGGGGGTTGTAGCCTCCTTCTGGTTGTAGCCAGATAATTGGAGAGTTGGAGCTTTCTTCAGGTTGTAGCTTGAAAAACTAGGGGGTTGGAGCCTCCTTGTAGATGCAGCTAGAAAACAAAGGAAGTCGATGCTTCCAATGAATGTAATTCTTAAAGACATATAAAAAAAAGAATTATGTTGTTTTCTCCCGCTTTGGGTTTCCACGTAAAAACATTGGTGTATTGTCTCTGTGTATGATTACTTATTTGTTCATTGTTTATTTACTATACAACTATTGGATGATAATGCTACATTGATATAACACTTTCATTTTGTGGTTAAAAAGGATTAAATTTCTCTATTACTGATTCACCCCCACTCTCAGTAATCAAACAATTGGTATCAGAGCCGGTGCCTTCAGAAATTAGTTAACCACTGGAAGGAGATCATGGATTATTATGAGAATGGAGTACCATTGTTTAATGGTTAGAATGGGTTAAACTATTAGATATGGATCATAATAACAAAAGTATTTTTACATTAACATGGGCATTATATTTGGATATCAGTCATTACAGGGTATGATAGTTCAAAAAGGGAAAATACTGCAACAAAGAAGGAACTGAAGAAGAATACGAAAATAGCAATGGATTTCATATGGGAATGATTACCTAATCCGCTAAGAGAAAAGGATGTTAAATGTTCATCAATCAAAGAACTTTGGGATAAATTACATGACATATATTCTTCACCCATCGTAGATTCAGAAAATGCCAAAGAAGATGCAGATACAGATCAAGAAGAATTATGTTCACCATGTCAAAAAAATTCAGAAGATGAAGAGTACATAATCACCACAGGTATGTTGTTTTGATTTAATTGTGAAAACCACGAACATATTGAAATAGAGTGCCATGAAGGAAATGAGTCTGAAAAACTAATTGAAAAGGAAGAAAATTATGAAGCAAAATTGATTAGTGCTTTATATGAACTAAGAGAAGAAAACAAGTCACTCAAGAAAGAATCGATGAAACAAAAGAAAAGTGTTCACATTTTTTAAGAAGCCCAATAGGTCATTGAGAACTTAAGAACTCGGCTAGAAAAAGCCAGAAGGATTGGAGAAAATATTGAATATCAAAAGTAGTATTTTGAAGCCAACATAGCAACATAGAAGGAAGAAGAAGAAATGAGAGAGAAGATATTGACAAATTTTCTTAAGGAAAGAACTAACGATCTAAACCATCTTGAGGCAGAGTTTGGTCAAGAAGAGAAAGGACTTGAAGAAGACATAATCACATTAAAAAATAAGCTTGAAGAAGCGAAAAGAGCAAAAGAAGTCATGAAGTCTCAGATAATGAAGAAAGAAGAAGAGGTTGAGAAGCTTGAAGAAGAAGTTGTCACATTGAGAAGTAAAATTGTCAAGATCAACAAGAATTTTGAAGAGACAGAAACATCCACATCAGTTATAGAGAATGAAGAGAAACACTCTAGGTTGCTAGAAAAGAATAATGAATAAAATAGAAAGAGTTATGCAGAAGTACTCAAGGGAAGGAATCATAGTCAACCATTATCTAAGAAGACTATTAAAGATACATTTTCAAAAAGACCATCCATGTTCAAGCCACAAATAAGCTTCAATCGTGATCATGCTCAATCAAGGTAGAAATTTAGAAGGACTACACCACAAAGAAGATCATTCACTCCTAGGTATGCAAATTTTTTTTATGGTCATTGTTTTTATTGTACTAATTTTGGACATATGGTTGTAGATTGCAGGGATTATAAAAATGTTCAAGAAATATGCATATATGGCCCCATGTAACATTGAATGTTACAAATGTCATAACTATGGACACATAGCTAGTGATTGTAGAAACATGATTGATACTTCCATGAAAGAGAACATTGATATCAGATATAAGAAAGTATGGATAAGAAAACACAAAGAACATGTGAACAAAGACCAGGTTCGAGAGATCACAAGAATGGAAATAAAACGAGATGAAGAAAATTCTACAGAGAAAACGAATTATGTCAGATACAAAAAGGTTTGGAA
This sequence comes from Picea engelmannii, assembly GCA_009831015.1. Classification (NCBI taxonomy): domain Eukaryota; kingdom Viridiplantae; phylum Streptophyta; class Pinopsida; order Pinales; family Pinaceae; genus Picea; species Picea engelmannii. Next base: position 156,487 of record ML777864.1, read on the forward strand.
AATAACTAAAAGAAAATAAGGACACGTAAATAAGGAACATGTTCAAGAGATTGTATTTTCGGGCATTATAGTGAAATATGAATGCACAGACAGAAAGAAATAAGTCATATCTCAGTGATACGATGAATATACAATTGAATATGATGATGAATACACATCAGAGCAGGAATTGTTCTGATCCATCCAACTTAGAGACTCCCGGGTAACATGAATATTAGACAGGGGGAGTCTATACGATAGCTAAGATAGAACATAGATGTTGGATTACTGAGGAGGGGGGTGAATCAGTGAAAGAGAAATACAATCCTTTTCAACCACAAAATGCAAGCATTATATCAATGTAGCATTATCATCCAATAGTTGCAGAGTAAATAAGCAATGAAAAAATGAGCAATCATGCACATACATAGTACACTAGTATTTTACGTGGAAACCCAAAGTGGGAGAAAACCACATAATGGTTTTTCTTATATGTCTTTAAAAGTTACATTCATTGGAAGCACCAACTTCCTTTGTTTTCTAGCTGCAACTGGAAGGAGGATCCAACCCCCTAGTTTCTCAGGCTACAACCTAAGGGAAGCTCCAACTCCGCAATTCTCTGCCTACAACCAGAAGGAGGCTACAACCCTCTATGTTCTTCGGCTACAACCACCTGTCCTTTCCCTGTCTAACCGCCCTAAAATACAAATGTCAAATATAGAAAACCTGCCATTGTCACTGAATCAACCACTACCACTGAATCAACCACTGCCACTATCAACATGTCATTGTCAACCTGTACCAATAACCTGTAACAACCTGTACGAATCAACTTGCACCAAACAACTTGTACCAATAATCTGAACCAACATGTACCATGCATCAACCATGCATCAACTGCACATAAACTATGACTCATCAAGATGTACCAACATCATCAACTATACACCTCATGTATGTGCCAACTCATCAACTACTTGTCTCAACCATGTACCCCACATTGACCTCAACCATATACCAAAGACATACACCAATATAACCATAAAAAATTCATCACTCTATCCATAAACCAAATATCATAAACCCTTACATCAAACCATGTGCCACAGCCTCACTGTTATGTAACCTCAAGCTAAACCAACAACTTCAACAACACATCACAACCAAAAGACCAATACCCATATGCCAAATACCAACAACAAAATACCAACTGTATCCCTCAAAAAATCTGATATATGAAACAATATTGAATATCCAATACCATCTCAAGAGCTAAACCCTAGATCACAAAACATACCTCAAACAAGATGTTCCATATCTCTCATAAATAGACCCCAACCATGTTGCTTCCGCGATTTTTCTATCGCACTTTTTCTGCCACGATTTTTCTGCTGCACTTTTTCTGCCACACTTTTTCCGCCGTGATTTTTCTGCTCCACTTTTTTTGCAGCGATTTTTCTGCTGCGATTTTTCTATCGCATTTTTTCTGCCGCACTTTTTCTGCTGCACTTTTTCTACCACGATTTTTCTACCGCGATTTTTTTGTTGCACTTTTCCTACCGCTGTTTTCCTGACGCAGTTTTTCTGCCGCACTTTTCTTGCCGCACTTTTCCTGCCGCACTTTTCTCTATCAATAATACCTTCCCAAATAACCTTTCACAAAAAATATATTCAATAGGTTCAAGTGTGTTTAAATGAGAAAGCCTTGCCTCTTATTTATACTTTCATGTAGCATCCTCAAGGGGTTATATTTTAACTATCTTAACCCACTTTCCTTATTTTAGGGTTAACCCACTTATAACTACTTGTCCACTTAACTTAACCACTTTCCATAATTAGTAAGTTCTCCATTAATTTTATTGTTTAAATAATTTATTTTGCATCCTCTTTGGCTTATAGTACACTCATCACTTCACTTTATTATTTAAATAATTTCTTCTTTGCAAACACTTTGACTACTTTGACCTTTTGGGGCTTCTAGATGACTCATGAGGGTTCTCCAACTTCACATGGCCATAACTCTCTAACCATGAGGAGTTATGTGACGTTTTACATACCAACAGAAATGGCATGACATGTACTATCCATATAGAATAGTCTTACCTACAAATATATCAAAACTCATACCATTATCCATAAAAAAAAATTTAGTTCCATTACCCAAACCTTTGTTCTACCGAACTTTCTTCAAGGGTTGACATCAATGAAAACCAACCCAATTAATCAACAATCTCCCCCTTTGGCATTGATGGAAACACTCTGATGCAATACTGAAGTCATGTCATGAAATACTGAAGTCATAACACTCATGCTCCCCCTGTGACCATCGCTCCCCTTTAACCATGCCATTGTGCTCTGCATCTGATAAATCTCTCCCCTTTTGTCATCAATGGAAAATGTATCTTTCCATCCGGGGCTACTCCCCTTAATTGAACTATCCTTGGGGATACTCCCCCTGACTGAACGCTTCCTGAAACTGATCTCCTTACATGAACTATCCTCTTTATGGTGCTTCCTTGTATAAATCTAAGACATATAAAATAAGCATTCAAAAACATTCATTTTGGAGTAGAAATTACTCCGAGTCTCTAGCGAAGATAATAAAAGGTTTCCTGTGGAAGCGATTTTGTAAAGATATCTGCCACTTATTCTTTTGTTCCCACATATTCAACTCTTATGTTCTTCTCTACAACCTATTCCCGTAGAAAGTGATACTTGATTGGAATGTGCTTTGTCTTGGAGTGCATCACCGAGTTCTTTGAGATACTAATGATGCTTTTATTATCACAATAGATTGGAATGGGCTCATCATAGTCAACCTGTATATCTATCAGAGTTTGTTTCATCCATAGAACTTGTGTACAACATGTTGTTGTTGCAATATATTTTTCCTCGGTTGTAGATAAGGATAGTGATGATTGTTTCTTGCTTAGCCATGATACTAAACACTCACCTAAGTAGAGCGTTGTTCCACTGGTGCTTCATCGGTCATCAATGCAACCTACCCAATCTATAGTTGTGTAGGAAATAAGTGATAGATCTTTTCCTTTTGGATACCATAATCCAAACTCTTTTGTTCCTTTGAGATATCTGAAAAATCATCTTCACTGCTACGACATGTGTTTCATTTGGTGCTTCTTGAAATCATGCCACTTGTCCAACTGCCTGCATTATATCCATTATATCCGGTCTGGATACTGTCACATATAGTAAGTTTCCAATCATTGACTTGTATTGCCTCTGGTCTGGATGTTGTCACATATAGTAAGTTGCCAATCATTCACCTATATTTCCTCTATTCTGTAGACTTTGAATCATCATCTTTTCTCAACTTGCAACTGGTTTTCATAGGAGTGGTAATTGGTTTGCAATCTTCCATTTTGAACCTCTTTAGCATTTCTCTGATATACTTAGTTTGAGAAATAAAAATTCCTTGGTTTCTTTGATGTATATGAAGACCCAGAAAGAAGGATAGTTCTTCGAGTAATGACATTTCAAATTCATTCTGCATACCCTTTGCAAATTTACGGCTTAACCTGTCATCATTGCTTCCAAAAACAATATCATCAACATAAATTTCAATTAATAAAATACTATCTTGATTTACCTTGATGTAGAGGTTGTTGTCTGCACTTCCTTTTCTGAACCCTGTCTATTGTAGATATTTATCCAGTTTAGAGTACCATGCTCTAGGAGCCTGTTTTAGACCATACAAAGCCTTCTTCAATTTACACACATAATATTCGTTCTCTGACAACTGAAATCATTCTGGTTGTTCAATGTAGACTTCTTCTTCAAGTTCCCCATTCATAAAAGATGATTTTACGTCCATCTGATATACTTTAATATTCTTGGAGCAGGCATAAGATAAAAGCAATCAGATTGCTTCCATTCTGGCAACTGGAGAAAATGTCTCTTCAAAGTTGATTCCTTCAACCTATGTGTATCCTTTACATACCAATATAGCTTTGTTCCTTGTAACTTGTCCATCTTCCTTCAATTTATTTCCGAATACCCACTTTGTGCCAATCACATTTTTATTCTTTGGTCTTTGAACTAATTCCCAAGTATCATTCTTCTCTATTTTATCCAATTCTTCATCCTTGGCCTTATTCAAAAATTCATCCTTGCTGGCCTCTTCAAAACTATTTGGTTCAATCATAGATAAGAGTGCTAGGTGAGTTTTTTTTGGTGAACAAATTCTTTTTCTAGTCTCAACTCCTGCATCTTTGTTTCCGATAATATGATCTGAAGGATGATTCTTCTGTACTCATTTTCTAGGTGTCTTTGGAGGCACTTTCTGAACTTGCTTTTCTACTTCTGTCTGATCCTCTTCATCTTCCCCTTCTACTTCTTCTTCATCTTTTGCTTATTCTTCGTAAAGTTGTTGCATTGATTAATTTTCTTCTTCCTTTAATTCTCGTACACCTGTTTCATCAATTGTTACATTGATGATTTCCACAACTTTGTTCAACCTCATATTGTAACACTTGTATGCTTTCCTTGTACTTGAGTAACCAACAAGTACTCATTTGTCCACACAAGAGTCAAACTTTCCCATTCTTCCATCTTCTATTTTGATGTAGCATTTACTTCGAAATACTCTAAAGTGCTTCACATTTGTTGGTCTTCCTTTCCATAGCTCGTAGGGAGTTTTTCCAGTGTTGTTTCTGAGCATTACTCTATTTTGAATGTGAACTGTTGTATGCACTGCATGTGTCCAAAAGATATCTGTCAATTTGGAATCAATTAACATTGTTCGAGCCATTTCCTGTACTGTCATGTTCTTTCTTTCAACAACTTCATTTTGTTGAGGTGTCCTAGCAATAGAGAATTGTCTTTTTATTCCATACCTTCTCTAGTAGTCCATAAATTCCTTTGAAGTGAAATCTCCTCCATTATCAGATCTCAAACATTTGATTTTTTAATCCATTTCATTTTCAACCATTTCCTTGTAGACCTTGAAGTTTTCAAAATCTTTTGACTTATTCTTGAGAAAGAAAACTGCAGTTATTCTTGTATAATCATCAACTAATAACATAAAGTATTTCTCACATTTTAAACCCTTTTTGTAGTTGGTCCAACTAGGTCAGTATGCACAATTTCTAGTGGTCTTGTCGTTGAATATTCCTTTGATTTAAACTTGGTGTTTCTTTGCTTTCCTTGTTGACAATGCTTGCATAAAGTGTTGGTTGGTTTCGTAATCTAGGGAATTTCTCTAACTGATTCCTTTTTGCCGACTTTGACAAGGTTATAAAAGTGTATGTGACCCATTCTTATGTTCCATAGTCAACTTTCATCTTCCTTTCCTAGACAACACTTTTCATTTCCAATTTCAGTTAATGCATATATCTTTCTTGAAGTTCTTGCAGTTGTTGCAATCAATTTTCCTGAACCTTCTTTTCTTATCTCACACTTTTTTGAATCAAAATTAACTTTATGTAATATACCTAGGACGAGCCCAATTGTAATGTAAATGAAAATGTACTTAAGCTAGTGAGTTGTTTGATATCATTTTTTTATGCACATTTCATGGCATAGTGTGCGCATGTACTGCACAGTAAAATGAGGAAGTTTGCCCATTCCAGGATATTGCACGCAACAACGTAAGTGCGTGCGATTTTGAGGCCAGGTAGCCTTTTGTGTATATGTTGTGTTTTATAGGCTAGTGAGTCAGTTATTATAAGCTAGGATGTTTATGTTTTGATTAGGCCAAAGAGCCTAGATGTTAAAGGCCAATGCGCTTATTTTTGTATATGTCTCATAATTAATATAAAATACATCGTTGTGCGCAAACCGACCATGATAAAAGAGATGGGAGACTAAATTCCACTGCTTAGGGAAAAGGAGGGGCCTAAAATTTAAGGAAAAGGGATAAGCTAGGGAGCTTAAGCCAAAAAGGAATATTATATTAATATTTCTTAAATCATAAGGTATGGATAATTATTTTATCCTAAGTTCTAAAGTTGGGAAAAAGTAGGCCAAAGTAGCTCCCAACATGACAAGTGTCAAGTTGGGGACATGCATACATATTGTTGGGACTTAGTTCATTTTTCCATCTTTTCCATCATTCCTTCCATCATTCAATCATCCAGTCAATCATCCATGAGAATGCACACACCCATTGAGCTATCCTCCATATCTTCATGACTGTACCTGAACCTGTATCCATAGCCATTTTGTGTTAGTGTATCTGGTTAGCTTGGGAATTGGACTGAAGAAGTGAGTTGTCAAGCCCATGGGATATTGAAGAGGCGGTTTTTCAGGCCCGTGAGAAATTATTTGGGTGAGATAATTGTTGGGAATTGATTTCCTAAAGGTGATAAACTACAGCTACAGTTCTTTGAGACTTCCTGTCCGACCTGTTGTTGAAGCCCAGAAAGGAAGTGGGGCAACCAAAGGACTCTTGAGAAGAGAAGATGCACACTTCCTGGGTGGGACATGCATGTGGGGAATGAGGGACTGTAGGTTGTTAGTTTGAGTTGGCACCTGAGAGGGAGTCTTTCCTATTGTCTATGAGCCTTTAGCTCAAGGGTGAATCACTGTTGAGAGTGATGAACAATGTGGTCTAAGGCTGGGAGGTTTGTGGCAGGTCTGCATGCAGTTGGTGACATTATTACCAAGATAAGTGTCAATTGTGTGATAAATTTACATGTTGCATTGTTATTTACATGCTTATTTTTATGGGTTATCATATGTGCGGTTATAACTGTGTTTATTTTTATGGGCATTTCTTGTATATGCTGCATGTATATGTTTACTTTTAGTTCAGTGTGAATCTGTGCATTTACAGATGTATTTGGATGTTTACGTTTCATATATATGTTTCCACAAGAGTTATGTGTGTATATATTTTAATTGCATGAAGATTCAAAAAATTTAGGTGGCATAGCTCAGTTGGATACTGGCTATGTTACAGTATGTTCTGCAGAGAGAACAAAAGAGTTCTCGGGTGTAGCGTGGCCCGACATGGATGGTCGGGGATGTTACAATATGGTATCAGAGCTTCAGTTTTCAACACTGAGCCTGGATGGGCCGAGAAGGGCGAGTTGAAGGGAAATGCCATAGAGGATTGATTTCGAGGTGGCCAAATTTTGAGTTACAGAGCATCCATGGTAAAAAGTAACAACAATTGTGCAGAATTGGGAAAAAGCCCCAATTTCTGTTGTTAAATTCATGGGAAAATTGAGAAATTTGACCAAGTGATGAGATATTCCCGATTTAATATATGTTCTAGCAAATTCGGATCTAGAATGGGTCGAATTTGAAGTCATAGTAAAGCCATGACAGTTGGAGCAAGTTTTATAATTAAAATTCTCAATTCGTGAATTGAGTTTAGGAAAAATTCATTCCAGAAATGTTAACTCACAACGATTTGTTGTTGTAGAGGTTAAATTGGTGTTATCAGGGTGAAATTGAATGAATTTCGTGGTTGCTAAATGTCTATGGTGAATTGAGGAAAAAGACCCAATTTCTACAACAGAATTCACGAGGAATCGATGCACATAAAGGCGAATGTGCGTAGTTGGGCGCACTAAAAATGCATATGGCACAGTGAAAAGCTTGCGATAAGTGAAAATTCAGCACTATGCAGAAAAATGTTAGCGTGCGGTTGTGCGCAATAAAAATTTGGTACCGTGCGGAAAAACGTTGGTGTGCGGGTGTGCGCACTAAATTTTGGGCACCGTGTGGGAAAATGTTGGTGTGCGGGTGTGCGCACTAAATTTTGGGCGCCACGTGAAAAAATAATAATGGCACGTGTCGTGTGCACATTATTGCCAGAGCGTAGAGGAGTTTGGTTGGTGCACGTGCAATGTGGGTATATGTTGTCACGTGACAGTTTAGTTAATGGTGCGCGCAGAGTATTGGTGCGCGGTGGGGGTGTACTAAACTTTGACATGGTGCAACGCGTAGAGAGAAATGTGCATGAAATATGAGCACGCGATACAAAAATTGCATGCAACTGGTAATAGTTCAAGAACCAAAACTGCGCATAGTGGATATTGGCGCATGACACAAAAGTAGTGCGTGCAAGTTATTGGCGCGATAAAGGAGTGGTATAGAGTGGTTTTAAAGTGCACGAAGCATGATTTACCTTGTGTTGTGGTTGCACATGGTAAATATGGGTTGCAAGTTAAAATTTGTGCGCGCGAAGTTGTTTGAAGGGTGAACAACTGTAGAAAATCAATGATTTTCTGCGACGTTTTATATGATTTGAACGTCATCTTTTTACAACGCGTTTTTTAGGCCCTTCAGTGTGTTTTTAGCTACTCAAAAACCATGAGAATAGGGTGTGCTAAGAAACACTCTATTTTTGCAACTCAAATAAAATATCTCGGAGAGATATTTCTAATGGTGTAAACCATTCGTCAAACGGAGCTTTTATGAGAAAGTTACAACACAAACAATGAAGGGTAAATTTTAAGATCCATCTAACTTCAAAGAGCCATAACTTTCTGCTCCGGAATCAGATTGAGGCGCAGGAGCAGTAAATGGAAAGATAATAAACCATAGAATACATTGTTAGGGATGAATTACATTTCTGGGTATGCTAAAAATGTTTAAAATTGAAAAGAAGGTACATGTAACATACTAGTTACAATGTAGTAATTTGTCATAGAACTTCAGCACGTTGTAACTAGTAGCCCATAACCCCAAAAAAGGGTGAAACTTGGATAGAGTGTCCATAATATATATATGAGGAAAACCAATTGATATCCTATGAAAATTCCAATGGATTACGTGTGAAATTGCATAATTACAGTGCAAAGTTGCGCCAAGTTGAAAATGAACAGAAAAATTAATGGGCAATTTTCAAATAACCATAACTTTTTTCTCGAGACTCGAAATTGAGCATGGGAGTAGGCGTTCAAAAGGTATTGGACAATGGAATCTAAATATCCACCCAAAAAATTGATCAGGAATTCAATTTTCCAGAAAATCAGAAGAAATAATTATGATATATATTATTGAACCAGAATGGTTCATATTTTCCTGAAATTGTTGAAACGGTTAGCCTGACAAAGTTTTGTTGACTGCACATTTTGCAGAGTTAACAACAACTATATCATATCAATATTAGCATAGAGTCCAGAGGAATGGAAGAGGCACAGGGGACTTGTAGTCAGGAGGATGAGATTAGAGGGATGGATGTCCATTTGGGCATTGAAGGAACAAACTCCAATGGACATGGAGATGAAAGGAATGAAAACATGAATATGGCAGAGACCATTAAAAATTTACAGAAGGATGTCGAAAGCCATAAAGATGATAATTAAAGGCTTATGAGAGCCAAGGAGTAGCAGGATGAATTCAACATGAAGTTAAGGTAGAGCTTGAACTGAATAGAAAAGAAGTTGGATAAAGAGACTGGCTCAAGAAAATCTGGAAGTCACAAGCTTCTTGATGAGAAAACAAGAGAAAGAAGTGTTAGTAGACATCACCACCACTCTCCAAGGCATTCCAATAAGAGAGAACACAAAAACTCAAGTCCATCCCTTGTCAAGAAGCATAAGAGGTCTGGGGTGGATGAGCTACGAGGAGAAATGAACAAAATCAAACCTCCTACATTTGATGGTGAGCACAAGGAGGATGAAGATGCAGAGACATGGTTGTTGGGCATGAGAAAGTATTTTCAATTGCATAATTATTATTCTCATGCAGAAGGTAGAATTTATATCTATCAATTCAAGGGAACAACATCCATGTGGTGGGATCAACTTGTGCAGGTGCAACACATTAAAGAGAAAAATGTTACTTGGATAGAATTCAAGAAGTATTTTGAGAAGAAATACTTGACTAAGAGATACTATGACAAGAAAATGAAAGAGTTCTTTGAACCGAAGCTTGGGAGTATGAGAATAGATGAATATGAGAGGAGGTTTTTAGAACTTCTGAAGTATGTCTCTTTCATCAAGGATGAGACAGTTAAGATTCAAAGATATTTGAGTGGATTGCCACCATTCATGAGTGAAAAAATATAGTTTGATGATCCCAAGACATTGGAGGAGACCATAAGGAGAGATAAATGCCTATATGATCAGGAAAAAGCAAGGTCAAATTTCCAAAAAGAATGGGAAGACAAAAAAAAATTCAATATGGATCAAAGGAAGAAGGGAACTAAGCCACCATTCTTAAAAAATAATACTTAGGGACATCCATCTTCTAGAGAACCCAGAATGATTGAGGCAGGATGTCAAAGGCCAAGGAAACCACCTATTCAATGTTGGGGTTGTAAAGGAGATCACATGTTCAGAGACTGTCCTCACAGAGGTGAAAAAGGGAGGATTGTTCACAATGTACAACAAGTTGAAACAATGGAGGACATGGGCATAAATGTGCCAAGGATCTATGCATCCCTAGACAACAAGCAATCAGAGTATCAATAACATATGATTGAAGTGGAAGGTATGATCAACAACCAAACCATTTCTATTTTAATTGATTCAGGAGCTAGTCATAGTTATATAGATCCTAATATGGTGGAAAGTTTGCATTTTCCAAGAAGCAAGCATGGAAAATATTGGTTGGTGCAACTGGCTACGAGAGCCAAAAGAAAATTTAATGAGATGGTTAAGTCGTGTCTTATGGACATGAACGGGTTGAACACCAGGGAAGATTTGAACATCTTGCCTTTAGGTTACTATGACTGTCTAATTGGGATGGATTGGCTCGACTAGCATCATGCCATCATAGACTATCATAACAAGACATTTACTTGCTTAGATGAGGAAGGTAACCTAAGGAGAGTGTAGGGAATTCCCAGGGAAATAACCATCAGAGAATTTTCAGCATTGCTGTTGAAGAAATGTTACAGGAAAGGATGTCAAATATTTGTAGCTCATATGGACGAGACACCTAAAGATAAGGTGCCAAATTTGGAAGATTATGCAGTCTTGGAAAATTTTGAAGATGTGTTCAGGGAGGTACCAGGACTACCCCCAAAGAGAGATATTTATTTCTCTATAAATCTAATGCTTGGAGCAACTCCAGTGTCAAAGAATCCTTACAAAATGAGTACACCAGAGATGAAGGAGTTGCAAACGCATCTTGAAGAACTTCTGAAGAAGGGGTATAAACGCCCAAGTGTGTCACCTTTGGGTTACCCAGTCTTGTTTGTGAAGAAGAAAGATGGAACATTAAGATTGTGCATTTATTTCAGACAATTGAATAAAGTGACTGTTAAGAACAAGTATCCTCTGCCAAGGATTGATGATCTTTTTGATCAATTGAAGGATGCAAATATATTTTCAAAGATAGATCTCAGGTCAGGATACCATCATGTGAGGATTAAAGAGGAAGATATCAGCAAGACTGCCTTCAGGAAAAGGTATGGTCATTATGAGTTCACAGTGGTGCCATTTGGGTTGTCAAATGCACCAGTTGTTTTCATGTGCTTAATGAATGGTGTTTTCCAAGAATATTTAGACAAGTTTGTCATTGTCTTTTTGGATGACATTCTTATATATTCTAAGTCAGAGGAAGAGCATGAACATCATTTGAGGATGGTGTTGCAAGTATTAAGGGAGCATCAGTTGTATTCCAAATTGAGCAAGTGCTCATTTTATCAAAAGAAAATTCATTATTTAGGGCATATCATTTCAAAGGATGGGATAGTAGTGGATCCTGAGAAGATAGAATCCATTAGAGAATGGTCAGTGCCAAAGAATGTGATAGAGGTCAGATCATTCATGGGCCTTGCAGGATAATACATGAGATTTATTGAAGGATTCTCAAAGATTGCACACCCAATCACTTCCTTACAAAAGAAGGGTGTGAAGTTTCAGTGGACATTGGATTGTGAAAGGAGTTTCCAACACTTGAAACAGTTATTAACAAGTGCTCCAATACTAAGGATTGCAGACCCAAATGAAGACTTCATTGTATGCACATATGCATGTAAAGAAGGACTTGGTGGAGTCCTCAGTCAAAATGGGTTTGTTATATGTTATGAGTCAAGGAAGTTAAAGGAGTATGAAAGACATGTGCCACTCATGATTTGGAGTTGGCATCCATAGTGCATGCCTTGAGGGAATGGAGACACTACCTCATGGGGAAAAGGTTTGAGCTGAGAATAAACCATAATGCTCTAAAATATTTATTTGATCAACCAACTCTAAATGCTAGTCAAAGCAAATGGCTAGAATTTCTAAGTGAATATGACTTTGATATAAAACATATCAATGGGAAAGAGAACAAAGTAGATGATGCACTCAATAGAAGAGTGCATGAAATGCATGCTACAGCCATTAACATGTACCAATCAGATTTGAAAGACAAAATTTTAGAGGCTGCCAAATTAGATTTTCATTACAAGGAATTAGTGGGAAAATTACAACAAGGTAAATTGCAACAAAAAATTGAAGAATACAAGCTAGATAATGATGAAATTCTCATGTACAGGGGAAGAATTTATATACCAAATTCTTAGGAATTGAAAATTTTGATATTGAGGGAAATGCATAATGTACCTTATGTTGGGCACCTAGGATATCAGAAAACTATTGCAACTGTCAAGAGCCAATATTATTGGCCAGGAATGAAGAAGGAGGCTGCTGATTTTCTTGCCAAATGTTTGGAATGCCAAAGGGTAAAGGTTGAGCATATACACCCAGCTGGTTTTCTACAGAAATTACCCATTCCTGAGTGGAAATGGGAAGTTGTAACAATGGATTTCTTCACCAAACTTCCCAGAACAAACAAACAACATGATTCTATCATGGTAGTGGTGGATAAGCTTACTAAAGTTGCTCATTGTATTCCAGTTAATCTCACTCACAAGGAAACCAACATTGTTGATGTTTATATGAAGGAAATTACTAGATTACATGGAACACCCAAGACAATTATGTTTGAAAGAGATCCAAAATTTACCTCAAAATTTTGGAAGAGATTATTTAATGGATTTCCAACAAACTTGAATTTTAGTACAACTTATCATCCAGAATCAGACAGTCAAATAGAGAGAGTGAATCAAGTGATTGAGGATATGTTAAGGATGTATGTGATCGATAAACCATCAAAATGGGAAGACTACCTACACTTGGTAGAGTTTGCTTATAACAATGGGTACCAAGCATCTTTAAATATGAGCCCATTTGAAGCACTTTATGGAAGAAAGTGCAACACACCAGTAAGTTGAGATAAGCCAATAGACAGAGCAGTGCTTGGGCCATATTTTCTCTAGGAAATGGAGGAGCAAATGATTAAAATAAAAAATAAATTAAAGGCTAACCAAGACAGGCAGAAAAACTATGTTGATAAGGAAAGAACTCACAGGGAATTTAAAGTGGGTGATCATGTATTCTTGAAAGTGAGGGCCAATAGAAGTTCCCTGAAGTTGGGAAATCGTTCAAAGTTGGCAGCTCGCTATTGTGGGTCGTTTGAAATCCTAGAGAGAATTGGTCCAGTAGCTTATATGATTGCATTGCTTGCATCTATGTATGTTCATAATATATTCCATGTATCATTACTCAAGAAATATATACCTGATGCTAATCATGTTATTGAATGGAATGTGATTCAAGTGGAGAAAGAAGACACTTTTCAAGTGCATCCGGTACGCATTCTGGACCAGAAAATCAAACAGCTTTAGAATCGAGCCATAGGGCTTGTAATGGTCCAATGGAATTGGTACGGTCCTGAGGATGATACTTGGGAGCATGAGGATGCAATGTGGGAAAAATACTTGCATCTTTTTGAGAATTTTTGAAATTTTGTTGTATACGGGTACATGATGCACTAAGGACACTGCATAAGTAAGGCGAGGGGATTGTAATGTCCCTAGGCTGAACCCAATTGTAATGTAAATGAAAATGTACTTAAGTTGGTGCATTGTTTGATATCATTTTTTGTATGCATATTTCATGGCATCGTGCACGCATGTATTGTGCAGTAAAATGAGGAAGTTTGCACATTCCAGGATATCGTGCGCAACAACATAAGTGCACGCGATTTTGAGGCCAAGTAGCCTTTTGTGTATATGTTGTGTTTTATAGGCTGGTGATCTAGTTATTATAAGCTAGGATGCTTATGTTTTTATTAGGTCGGAGAGCCTAGATGTTAAAGGCCAGTGCCCCTATTTTTGTATATGTCTCATAATTAATATAAAATACATCATTGGGTCCAGACCGACCACGATAAAAGAGATGGGGGACTAAAGTCCACTTCTTAGGGAAAGGGAGGGGCCTAAAATTTAAGTAAAAGGGATAAGCTAGGGAGCTTAAGCCAAAAAAGAATATTATATTAATATTTATTAAATCATAAAGTACGGATAATTATTTTATCCTAAGTTCTAAAGTTGGGGACAAGTAGGCCAAAGTAGCTCCCAACATGACAAGTGTCAAGTTGGGGACATGCATATATATTGTTGGGACTTAGTTCATTTTTCCATCTTTTCCATCATTCCTTCCATCATTCATTCATCCAGTCAATCATCCATGAGCATGCACACACCCATTGATCTATCCTCTGTATCTTCATGATTGTACCTAAATTTGTATCCATAGCCATTTTGTGTTGGTGTATCTGGTTAGCTTGGGAGATGGACTGAAGAAGTGGGTTGTCAGGCCCATGGGATATTGAAGTGGCAGGTTGTTAGGCCCGTGAGAAATTCTCTGGGTGAGAGAATTGATGGGAATTGATTTCCTGAAGGTGCTAAACTGCAGCTATAGTGCTCTGAGACTTCATGTCCGGCCTGTTGTTGAAGCTTGGAAAGGAAGTGGGGTAGCCGAAGGACTAATGACCAGAGAAGGGGCACACTTCCTGGGTGGGACAGGCATGTGGGGAATGAGGGACTGTCGGCTTTTAGTTTGAGTTGACACTTGAGACAGAGTCTTTACTGTTGTCTATGAGCCTTTATCCTGGATTGGAATCCCTTTACTCGGGCGTAATTTAGTCCCAGCTTGAGGGTGACTCACTGTTGAGAGTTATGAACATTGTGGTCTAAGGCTAGGAGGTTCGTGGAAGTTCTGCATGCAGTTGGTGACATTCTTACCAAGATAAATGCCAATTGTGTGATAAATTTACATGTTGCATTATTATTTACATGCTTATTTTTATGGGTTTTCATATGTGCGGTTATAACTGTGTTTATTTTTATGGGTATTTCCTATATATGCTGCATGTATATGTTTACTATTATTTTAGTGTGAATTCATGCATTTACAGATGTATTTGGCTATTTAAATTTTATATATATGTTTCCGCAAGAGTTTTGTGTGTATATATTTTAATTGCATGCAGATTCGAAATTTTTTTATGGCATAGCTCAGTTGGATACTGGGTATGTTACAATATGTTCTCTAGAGAGAACGAAAGAGTTATCAGGTGTAGTGTGGCCCGGCATGGATGGATGGGGATGTTACACTTTATGACCTTGGTCACACATTTGACTCACACTTAGAAGATTATGTTTCTTATCTTCTACTAGTAGAACGTTTTTTTCCTTGGTATTCTTGTTTCCAATTCTGACTGTGCCTTTTCCAATGATTTTAGTTGAATCATCATTTCTGAAGGAGACTAATCCATATGTTTCCTTTATTAATGTAAGAAACTTGTCTTTATCACCTGTCATGTGTTGTGAACAACCACTGTCAACATACCAACCATGTTTCTTCTACTTAGCTTGTAGAGCTAGTGTGCATTCTTCATTGCTCTACCTATTCTTCTTTCTTATCCATGTTCTCTTGTGAGTTTCCTGTCTATGACTGTTGTTGTTCTGTTATGGTTCTCTAGGAGGAACTGCCATTCGAAAATCTTTGGCCATGTGTCCAAAGTTGTTACACTTGTACCATTCCACTTCAGTGCTCCATGATTCAAACATGTTGTAACTTCTTCTTTTTGTTTCACTGGGCCTTCTTAGATAACCCTTTTGGGTATGAATTTCAAAGTTGTTTATGTTCTTGCTATTAACTCTGCAATTCATAGCTTTATGTCCAAAATTATTACATGCATAACATAAACCAAAAAAGATAGTTTGATACCTGGGAGTTGAAGATCTTCTCAAATGAGTTGCTCTTATGAATCCTTCTTCTTCTTGAGGCCTATCTGTCAGCCATTGATTCTGAAATTTGAATCTTGTCGGTGGAGGAGTGTCCCTGTAATATTCTTTGTAGGTCTTCATATCCCTTTTGATTGTTTTTGCGTAGCTTTTTGGATTGTTTCTTGTTTTGTTGTTTTGGATCTTGATCCCTTTTCTGTCTGATAGTATCCAAGTGCAGACTTGTCATGATGAGGCTTTTGACTGTTGATAATGTTATCCAAAACTTTTGAGTTGTTCAACATATTTTTCTCTTGAAGATCCTCTCTTAATGTGACAATCTATGCTTCCAAATTTCCAATGATCTTGAATCTTTCTTTTAGCTATTCTTTGAGTAATTATTCAATTCTTTTATCTTCTTCTATTTGAACCTTCAAATTTGTGATCATTTGTTCTAGTTCTTGAGTGTCTTTTTTCTTGTCTAGTTTTGCTTATAGCTTCTTGTTTTTCTTCTTTTCTCTTCTTATAACTTATATGGCACACAAAAATTCTTCTCGATAGTCAACTTTTGCCTATTCGTATTCTTCTTTGGTGTCTTATTTATTAGATTCTTCTACTGCCATGAATAGAACTCTTTTTGTTTCATTGTCACTGAGTTCATCTTCATCTGATGAAGAGATGTCTTCTTTGGTGCATAACCTTTTCTTGAAATCTTTCTTTGTGGTTCTTTTTCCTTAATATGTTTGTTTTTTATTTGAGTAATCTTCATCATTCATCTTATTTTTCATGCGGCATTTGTTAGCAAAATGACCAATACCATCACAATTAAAACAAATCAGTGGAAACTTACCTTTATATCTCTCGTTGGTTCCTTTGTTCAATATTTTGACAAAGTTCGCCATTTCTTCATCATCTTCCAATATGTCATTGTTGTTGCTATGTTACTTTTCCTTTTTCTTTCCCTTTTGCTTTGACCTTTTGGATTCTTTGAAAGCTGCTCATTTTATATATGCATTTTCTTGTCCATTTCTCATTTCATATGCTGTGAAGATTCCATGTAGCTCGTCCATGCTTATTGAGTCTAGATATGCTCTTTCTCTTAGCGTTGATATCTTAGGATCAAATCTCATAGGAAGAGATCTTAATACGTTTTGAACAATTACAGATTATTTAATTTATTCTCCCAATGTTATGATTGTGTTTACTATGTCATCGACTCGTAAGAAGTAAGCTACAATATTCTCGTCTTCCTTCATCTTTGGTTGTTTGAACTGACCTCTGTAATTTTGAAGCTTTGCTGCTTTGACTTTTGAATCTCCTTCATAAATATTTTTAAGCTTGTCCCAAATATCTTTAGCGGATTTACAATGTATAACTTTGGTGTATACTGATTCACAAAGACCATTCAAAAGTGCATTTGTGGATTTAGAATTATTTTTCCTGAGTTTTATTTCTCTTTCATTTGTCGAAGGAACTGTTGGTTCTTTGTATCCATCTACAACAGAGTGACAACTTTCAAATCCATATGCCTGTATATATGTTTTCATCCTTCTTCTCCAAAATGCATACTTATGTCCATCAAACTATGGTATTCCATTTGCATACATGTTGTCGCTCTCCAGGATCTACCTTTCAGTGGTTAAACTGATTTCTAAAGGAACCTTCTCTGATACCAATTGTTGGATTACTGAGAGGGGGGGTGAATCGGTAATAGAGCAATAAAATCATTTTCAACCACAAAATGCAAGTGTTATATCAATGTAGAATTATAATCCAATAGTTTCAGAGTAAATAAACAATGAACAAATGATAAATCATACACATACACAACACAATAGTGTTTTACTTGGAAACCCAAAGCGGGAGAAAACTACATAATTCTTTTTATTATATGTGTTAAGAGTTACATTCATTGGAAGCACCAACTTCCTTTGTTCTCCAGCTGCAACTGGAAGGAGTCTCCAATCCCCTAGTTTCGCAGGATACAACCTAAGGGAAGCTCCAACTCCCCAATTCTTTGCCTACAACTAGAAGGAGGCTACAACCCCCTATGTTCTCTGGCTACAACCACCTATCATTTCCCTGTCCAACTGCCTTGAAATAAAAATGTCAAATGTAGACAACCTGTCACTATCACTGAATCAACCACTGCCACTGTCAACCTATACCAATAACATGTAACAACCTATATCAATCAACCTGCACCAAACAACCTGTACCAATAACCTGTACCAATAACCTGAACCAACATGTACCATGCATCAACTTCACATCAACTATGACTCATAAAGATGTACCAAAATCATCAACTATACACCTCATGTATGTGCCAACTCATAAAATACTTGTCTTAACCATGTAGCCAACATGTACCTCAACCATATACCAAAGGCATACACCAATATAACCATAAAAAATTCATCACTCTATCCATAAACCAAATACCATAAACCCTTACATAAAACCATGTGCCACAACCTCACTATTATGTAGCCTGAAGCTAAACCAACAACTTCAACAACACATCACAACCAAAATACTAATACCCATATGCCAAATACCAACAACAAAATACCAACTGTATCCCTCAACAAATCTGATATATGCAACATTACTGAACATCCAATACCATCTCAACAGATAAACCCTAGATCACAAAACATACCTCAAACAAGATGTGTCATATCTCTCATAAATAGACCCAACCATGTTGTTGCCGGGATTTTTCTGCCACACTTTTTTTGCCTCAATTTTTCTATCGCACTTTTTCTGCTGCACTTTTTCTGTCACAATTTTTCTGTCATGATTTTTCTGCCACACTTTTTCTACTATGATTTTTCTGCCGCACTTTTTTGCTGCGATTTTTCTGTTGCAATTTTTATGTCGCACTTTTTTTGCCACAAGTTTTTTGCCGCACTTTTTCTGCCGCACTTTTCCTGCCACCCTTTTCTCTATCGATAATACATGCCCAAATAACCTTTCACAAAATAGATATTCAATGATATTCAATAGGTTGAAGTGTGTTTAAATGAGAGAGTCTTGCCTCTTATTTATACTTTCATGTCGCATCCTCAAGGGGTTATCTTTTAACCATATTAACCCACTTTCCTTATTTTAGGGTTAACCCACTTATAACCACTTTTCATAATTAGTAAGTTCTCCATTAATTTCATTGTTTAAATAATTTATTTTGCATCCTCTTTGACTTATAGTACACTCATAAGTTCACTTTATTATTTAAATAATTTCTTCTTTGCAAACACTTTGACTACTTTGACAATTCAACACCTGCACCTCTGAATTCATGCAAAGAATTCTTGATAACATTAAAACTCTAACGTCAACCATGTTTGCGAGAGGATACCACAAGAACTACCAAACATATAAAATTGATTCGTTGAGACCCCAAAGGAGAATATAATCCGAATTTATGTTGGATATTCCATCGGATCAATGGATGCCTATTCGAATATTCTGCAAGGTCGTCAACCTTCCAACCACCTTGGGTCGACTATTGTTGCGGTTTATGTCATGGGTTTAACTGTCGGAGAATCAATTGAACATAAGGTCGTCGAAGGATTCTCCATTTTGAAGGATTCCTATGAACACAATGGGAGCACACTATTTAAGGGAATCTATTACATGGTAAAGTATTTATGAACTGAATGAAATTATGTTGTTGATTTTGTGTAATAAATGGATATTTCCATTGAAGCACCTTAAGGATATTAGTACTTCTCATGGATCTAGGGCTGTTTGGTTCCATTTTTCTGTGTTTTATTGGGAATAGGAGGATTACGAAAAACGCAAGCAAGAAAACCGAATATTCTGGTTGGTTTCTTTCTAGATTTTCAACATACCACACCTTACATCCATCACCTGTAACTGCTTTGTTACATGAAGAATTAGCATTTGGATCTCGTTGTTGATGGTGTTGTATGAGAATATTGCATACGAAAGTATATAGGATAACTAGTTAGAAATGACAAAAAGTCATGATGAAACATTCCAAATATTCAATATGCCACCGATGTTATGGATTATGACGATCGATATCAAATACTAGCTATTTGCAAATCTAGGGATTGTATAGTAAGTATAAGTCATAAAAGTTTCGATATTCCTTCATATTATAACTGAAGTGCTCACGCACCTCTGATCCCAAGGTAGGTGATGAACATTGACCTTAAAAAATGCTTTGCTCTTGCTACAACAAGAAATAATTATGATTTCAAGTTCAAGTTATGCTACACTTCATGCGAGGATGGGGAGTTTGACAACAATAGTCTTTCATGGAGTATCATAGATTCTTACATTGCATCTCTTGTGCATTGATGATAAGAAAAATAGTGTGGAAGTAAAGCCTTTGTTTATTGTTTGAAATCTCACAAAGTTTGGTATAATAAAACCTTAGTAACTGTGTAATGGATCATATTTTGTAATCCATGATAATTGGTATATGTCTGTCACCTACAAAACATGACCTAGTCAAAATATTTCCTAGGCTACAAGGCATGACCTAGTAAAAATAGACATGGAATGCATAAGGAAAAATATATAGCCTGGGTAGACTAGTGGAGGACAAGTATATAATATAATTATGTAATCAATAAAAGGTATTTAATCTTAAAATATTTCCTTTTATAATGCTATGCATGTTTCTCATATAGTAACAAAGATGGACCCTAATTTCTAAATAATTTAGCATGTGCTACCTTATCATTCCATCTTTATAAGAAATACTTTCTTTATTATCAATTTGGTGTCCCTTGAAAATTGGTAAATGACACTTCCAACACATTAAAAGGTAGATAGAATATGAATTATTCCTATCGGATATAGAATTTATGATTCCATTTAAAAGACTAACATTTAGGTCATGTTGACTCTCAAAATAAAATAAATGAATTTACTGCTACCAAGATGCCATTTCATAATGCTCACAAAAATCCTTCGAGATTCAATAGTTTGAGAAATCAATTTTATATAAGTGTAAGTTGTTATGTGCATACCCATACATTCATGTACTAAAGTAGTAGCTATTGGATTATGTGCCTTTAAGAAAGAAAGTGTTGTCTTAGAAAAATCTAAATATAAATATAGGAAATCAATGTATAATAAAATAATTTATATAGTGAGAATTTTAGACACTAATAAAATTTTATAGGTTTATGAGAGAAAATTCGCATCTATGCCTGTTTATTGTAGGAAATTATAGAGAAAATATGGTCCATCAAATAAAACGATACCCATATCCCATATTTTATAATTTTGTACGTAGCGAATTATACAAGATAAGGAGCAATTTTTTCTTCTATCGAGATGAACCACTAGCACACGAAACATTGGCAAAATCCAAGAGATTGGAAACATTGTATTACACCCTTCAAACACTTACAATTTTTATGACATTGATAAATCTCTGGATGAATACAATGCGTCCCAACCCAAAAATTATCGCATCTCTGAATACTTATTCCTACAAAATCCCCCAATTTTAGCAAATTTTAAACACCCAATTCACAAAATCAACAAATCCCCTACACACAACTCACAATCTCAACAAATCTCCCACACCCCATTCATAGAACCAACAAATATTCAACACACAATTCACTCATGAAATCAAGAGATCTTCGACACCCAATTCATAAACACTACAGATGATTTTCACCCATTTGAATATCTCCATGCTCTAATAGCATGGACAATGGAGGAAATTTTTGTGTGGCCTCCTAGAGGGAAATTATGCAAGCAGATTGAGATTGAATTGAGGAAAATTCGGAGGCTTTGGAGGTTGAAACAAGTCTCTATAGTAGGTTTTTGATAGAATGTCGTCTAAGAGGGAAATTATGTAATCCAACTAAAACTGAACTCTGAGAAATTACAAGACCTGTAATACTAAAAAAAGTCTCTTGCACCAAGGTTTTGATAGATATTGTATTATGATGAAATATTTTATTATGTAGGTTTATTTCCTTATATTTTAGATTTATTATTACTAGTTTATTGGTCAAGTTTGTGAAAATAACTTAAATATGAAAATGAAATAACAAGAAAATGATTACACCATCCACACAAATAAGATGGAAGAAAACCTAGCTAGAAAGTGAGGCATATACGCTGCTCTCTTTTCTTTGGTTATGACAATGTAGATACAAATAAAGGGGAGCTCACTATGGAGTTGTCTTTGACACTATGGCCTGAATGGTTGCTAAAACATATTATATTTCCTTTGTTATACTCTCAACATTAGGAGAATTTTGAGGTAAAAAACGATCCTCAAAACAAAATATTTACTATCAAAATCAATTTTAAAAGAACCAATAGGATTCATGATGATGATGTCAACCATAAAGGTAAATATATTTGGAGGGAAAGGAAGAAATATTATTTTTTTAACTCTTGTTTTCGACTTATCTCATTACAGGTTTACTGAAATTTCAAGTGTAGACACATGTTCAATGCATAATTAAATTCTGCATCCAACAAGTGCCCACTTTACATTTGATAGACCCACAGTGAGAAAAAATGGAAATATGTGAAAAAAATGTGTTCTAGTTTATCTCTTTCTATTCTGAATACTTTTGATAGGCCCACTATGAGATAAACTGGAACTTGTTTTTTTTCACATATTTCTGGTTTATCTCACTACGGACCTATCAAAAGTTTGCAGAGTAGAAACACGCTTTTTTCATATATTTCTACTTCACCTCATTGTGATATTATAAAAAGTATTTAGAGTGGGCACTTGTTGGATGCAAAATTTAATCGAACATCCAACAAGTGTCTACACTTGAAATTTTAGTAAAAATATAAAGAGATAAGTCAAAAATACGATTAGAAAAAACAATTTTCTTTCTTTCCCTTTGAAAATTCATAACTCTTATTTTATTATTTTAACTGTTATTTTATCTTTTTCCTTGGGAGACCCATTTTAGACCTCAAATTTCCCCTAATCATCCCACTCCTAGATGCTCTGCTCAACTATGGAACAAGTACAATGCTAATATAATGGAAGCCCCTCTTCTCCTAGTGGCCTAGTATTTAACATAGCTTGATAGTCATATAGGGTTAGAGTTTTTGCAAGACTCAAACCTCAATTAGAGTTAGGTTTTGGAACTTCTATAATCTTCTTAAAAGTCCACATGTGCCTAGCCACGCATGTGTGAGTAATTTGAATTGACGTGGCATCCATTAGGTGTCAGGGTGGTCAACAAGGTAGGACAACTTGTACGAGGCATAAATCCCACATACGAGCTTTGATTGATGTGATTTTCACACTATTGGAAAGGACTTGTTGTGTAGAACAACATTAATGGGTTGGGAAATATGTTTGCAAATTTTTTACCCCAAAAAGTGTCGTTTGATGCCTCAAAATAGTTGTGGAAGGTTTTGGACCCCAAATTTCAAAACCAGGACCCACCAATGAAGTGGGATCTGCAAGCCAATTCCTCCATTTTTTCCACCTAGAAAGCACCAAGATAGATGATAAATTAAATAATGATTCGTTATGGATCAAAGTAAACCACCACCCATTGCAACATTAAAACCCACCTACTCCACCAAACCATATTCCACTTGTCCCTGACATTTTTTATTTTTAATTGATTAATTATAATTGAAAAAAATCAATTTATATGAAACAACAAAGATAAAATGTCACATGCAAGAAAAATGACCAATCAAAATTTTAAAAATTACAATTAAGAATGTTTTTTTTTTCTTTTAAGTAAAAAAGGATAGGACCTGTTATATTATCATTATCAAGTTACAATGACTGTTTACGAGGCCAACTGTCCCGCCTAAACAGGAAACCGAGACATCTGGGCCTCCTGTGCCATTTATTTCCCAGTAAACAAAATTATCAGAGTTTCATCCTGCCCGAAGGAAACCAGGACTACCACCCATTGAGTTTAAACTGTATGCCATAAACTAGTTGCAAAATAACTAAGATCTAACTGGGCCAAAGCCTGATTCGAAAACAGAAAAAAAATTCTAACCAAGAACATCATTGAACCTCTTAGCCGGTGTGCTCGTCCTCGTCCCCGTGCTTTCTCCATCCTGCTGGAAGCACGTAGGCCTACGCGCACATTGGGCATTGTCGTTTAGGAAGAGTTCTGGAATGAGCCGCGAACAACATGTCGAGTCGTTGATCGATTCAGGCGAGGCAAAAGACCTGGTCATCCAATAGACTCCTCAGATCGAACATGAGAACGAGGTACCCCGAGTCGGTGCAGAGTTGCTAGTCCTGCCAGTGACTGTCGACGGAGGCTGGGGGAATGGGCCCTATTTCTCCCTCACTTGCATGTGCCATTCGGTTGGAAATTTGGGTCACCGCCTCCATAGGTGCACCAGGGGGTGAGTCTCTGCTTCCCTGGGCGCGGGACGGGGTCTCTTCTTCTACATAACAGGTGGTGAAATTCTCCGCTAGGCTATTGGATCTGGAACCAAGCAATTTGCTCGAAGGCTATTGGATCTGGAACCAAGCAATTTGATCTGTGAACAGAGGGAGCTTGGGATAGCTCTGCATGGCGTCTTCCAAGGTAATATCTTCCACGCACGCGATTGGAGGCGTTCATGGTTTCTTACGCCTTCGGAGGGATGCCATGGCTAACGCCTGCTCAAATTTCTTCTGTATCTGGTGGCAAGATTCGACTATGTACCAAGAGGCACCCCTGCGTGACTTACCTCATTCTCTGGGCATGGTGGAGACCCTGGAGATGACCAAGGTTCTTTGCGGGTGGAAGGCTCTGCTCCAGAGCTTCAAAGGGACCCCAAACTGCTGCTCCAATGGAATGAACTCTGCATTTGACGTTGCGATGGGTGAATGTCACTCTATTCTATCAAGGAGGGTGATAAGGAGGAGGGAAACCATGACCTCCATAGCCATTAAGGCTTGTTGTTGAGTGCGCTGGTGCACTGTACCGATCACTTGCACGAAGGGGCTCATCACCTGGGTTTGGCTACGCAGATTCATACTCGGTTAATGATAGAGGGGATGGTCACCGATGGATGCATTAACGCTGCATCCCGACGTTGTCCCGCGTGGCTCTGGTTTGCGATGTGGCACCCCATCCGGGGAATTAAGAATGTATTTTAATTACCAATAAGTTAAAATTTTAATTTTGAAACACTAGACATACCAATGTTCATGTCTCTTGTTTTTCTATAGAGATCAAACTAATTAAAAAAATTGAATATGATACTTCCCTGTAGAATTGATGGAAAGTAAAAGATAAGGAAGAGGATGTAACATACCCAACCTCAAAGACGAGTCCCATTGCTACTATTTTTCGCTCTGATACTAATTTAAATTTGAAATTACACAACACATCATACAAGCTCATGTAACGATCCATAATTGTAACATCCCCATTTTAATTAATGCATAATATAGATATGAAATGTGGCCACAACCAAGTGATGTATATGTGAATTGTATTTCTAAATTTTAATAAATAAAACATGATTCCAGCTACTAGGAGATATGGACAGAGATGGGGGATGACTAATCCACAAGAGAGGGGAAATTATAGGAGCGTCTAAGAGGGGTCCAACGGAGGTTACCCATGTCTATTAATTCAATCCACTTCCTAAAGTGACTATTGGTATACGAACATTTTTAATTTTTTGATTGATTGTTCCCAAAGTCAATCATTGAATACATGTAAAAGGGTGGATATGAGGAGTCACATCCCATAGTTATTAGAAGTATGGGGGCTGAGTACAACCAACTTAAGGAAGTTTTTAACTCAAGCAAGCAAGCGAAGATAGGAAATTTGTATGGGGAGAGAAGACATTTTTTACAGTAATGTTCTTGGCATGAGCAACACACAAAGAAAAAAAGAGAAGAAAATTGGAGTTGGAGAAACCATAGAGCTAGAAGTCTAGAATGTAATTGGAGAAGAATACTTAGGATCCATGTTGTCAGGATTGAGTAGTGAACTCCTGCGTAATTTTCACTATAACAACAAGTGATTATTGTTGTTTCCTGGTAGTTTTCCTAGAAGCAAGCTCCCTTGAGTTTCTCAATAGTGAGATTCCTAGTTACCTGTGCCAAAGAGACTAAGATAAACAAATGGGATATGGTCGAAGAACCAACGTGAAATTGGAAAAATTCATTCTTACATATTTTGTTCTGCGACGGATTTGGGGAAAACTTATGAAAATGTATTGATATCCCCAAATTTATAAACCATTCAGCTTAAAAATTTCCTCACGGTCCTCTTAGAGATGATAAAGGACATTGATCTACAGATTGCAAAGTTAAAGCTTGTGTTGGAAGGTCAAAATTCATGTTTTAATCACCGTTTTAGAATTGGGTGAAGTTTGATGGATCAACGATCGAGATCGCATTTTATTTCGAAATCAATGACCCATATTCATCATAGAATGATCCAAAAACTTATAAGTTTTCAATGGTTGGTAAAATTAAATAGATCAATGGCCAAGATTCATTTTAGAAGTTTTTCTAATGGAGTGAATCGATGACCAAGATTCATTTTCAATTTTTTTCAAATGGACTGAATCGATGATCGAGATTCATTTTCAGAAGTTGGGAAGGTGAATCAAATCGATGATCGAGATTCATTTTAGAAAATTGGGACGGTGAAGGAGATTGATAGTTTGGATCTATTTTCGATGGTCTTGAAAGTGGAGTAGATCGATGACCGATATTTATCGGGTTGAAAATTTTGGTGAAGTGTTTTGTTCACCAACATAAATCACCAATGGTCGATGGTTGGGCCGGTGAAATCGACAAAGTGTCGGTTCATCCAAGGAAAGAGGAGGATGATGTTTCATGCCAAAACATCATCTAAGTGTCATGCCATGTCATCCTCCAGGTGTCGTGTCGTTTCAACTGGGTTTCCATGTCAATACCCACGTGTCATGCCACATCAACTTGATTTCCACATATGCCAAGAAATGGTTGATAGTTGATGATCGGGTCAATCGAATCAGTCAATCATTTCATTTGTCCTAGAGAAATCATCGATGATTTATGGTTGATGTTCGGGTTGGTCAGTTTAGCAATGTCTTGCAAGTCAATTTTCAAAGGAATGGGTCGATTGTCGATGTTTGGGTCGAAGGTTTTGGTAGAGTATTTCATGTGTCTGAAGGAAAACATCGATCGTTGATTGACAATAGAGTTCAGATCAATGGTCCAGATTGCTTCGAGTCGATGATCGACGATGGAGAATCATATGCAGGCCTAGGGAAGGTCTAGCATATAAACGATTGATATTTCCCCCAATTTCAAGACCAATGACTCAGATTAAAAGACTATTACAATAGTAAAAAGTCAAATTTTCTATGGTTTTTTCCTATTTTTGAAGGCCATCAACTTGTAGGGGCATTTTTAGGTCATAAACATTGTTTTTAGGGAGTTGAAAACATGAGAACAAGGTATACCTTGTTACATTTTGTCTCCACAAGTTAAATAAAATGAATCAGAGAGATATTTCCAATGAGATATTCTGGGCCCAAAACAAATATCGTATGAGAAAGTTACAACTGAAACAATACAATGTATGTTTCCAGTACCAATATATTTCTAGAGGGAATAACACCTTACTCGGAAGTTTGTTTCAGACACAAGTCATTTTTGGAAATATTATGAACCATAGAAGTCTTCCAAGGAACCATATTTGGAATCTTGATACGTAAAAGGTGCAGGAAAAAAAAGAAAATCCCTATAGCAAATAGGGATAGAATGGGAAAATAGTCTAAACTTCCTCATACCATAACTTTCAACTCGAAGCTCAGATTTGAGCAAACAAATAGTTGCTGGAAAGGTATTGAGGAGGAGAATCCCTCTATATACCTATAATTTTGAATTTTGCACCATAATTTTCTTATAAAGTAATAAAGAAATTTTGCAACAGTGAAAAATGGCAATGAGTGGAAATTACAGCTTGTGAATGTTGTAACGTTTCACTCAAAACTCTGAATATAGCATGAGTAAAACCATTAGAGAGATTTTTTAGAGAGGAATATGTCCAAGAAATCATATTTTGACTTATTTCATTGTGTTATTCGTAAATTGAGATGAAGAATAACTTATATTCTAATTAAATAAAAAATTTATAGTATGCATGTGCTAACAATAATGATTAGATGCACATTTCAAGTAGAATTAGAGGTATAGGGAAACAACTTTGATTCTTATATGAGGATTGTAGTTATGGAAGATTCCTAGGGATGTTATATCTATGATCACGAGGTCAGAGGTCTACATGTCAACATGGGAAATGCTGATGCAAACCCCACCCTCTCCTAGGGTTCACGCGACCTCCTAGTCTAGGATATCTCTAGTCGGGAAATGAAATTAGCTCATGGGCTCCCTCCGAGCCCAAACATATCAATGCAAAGGTCCTTAAAAATTTCTTCCTGAATGCAAGTTTTATTTTTTGGGAGTCCCTGAGCGCTGGAAAAGCCTCCTCAGAGAATGAGGGCCAAAATTGTGGGCCAAACCTTCAATCCCTAAAAATTTCAGGACTTAGGGACTTTTTATCCCTCTTAACTCCAAATACAAAATTTGCAAACTGTCAAACACTAAGAGGAAAGATCAATGGTCTTCAAGAACTATCGATATCGACGGATCAAACTATTCTTTTTAGACTTCGGTAATTCCTTCACAACGCCCTTTCCACAAATCTTTTGTATCATCGAAAAGGTAAGTATGCCAAGTCTCAGATCGATGGTCCTCACACATCGATGGATAGACGGTCTAGATTCCTCGTCTTCAGGCTTCAACGATTTCCTTTAGTCGTCTGAATGACACAACCTCCTATATTTCCTGATGCCAAACCATCGAATTATTTCTCCTACCTCCATGTGTCCCCTTCTTGATCGATGACTAGGATGCCTTCGAGACTTCAACGATTTTTCTCCCTGTCTACATGACGACGTAGATTTACCGAAGTGACACATCCCCGAACACTGGGATATTGCACCACACGTCCTCCTCTAATGGACGGTTAGGATTAACTATGACCTTTGGGCCTCTATGAGTCTTCACAACATTGCACTATGCTTAATCTAGAGTGTCGAACCTCCAGACCTTTGGGGCTGTTGCGACGTGTCTTTCCCCTAATCAATGGTTCAGATCAACTTCAGACTTTGGGACTCCGGAGAGATCAAAATTCTCCTCCTGGTATTCTCCTGGAGTGCCTATCCTTTTAATCTTCTAATATGATGACATGTGTCCCTCTCCAATGGATGATCGAGATGAACTCCAGGGATTCAGGATTCCTCCACTCCTAGCTTCCTCCGAAGTGCTAGTCCAACAGAGTACATGATCTGCTGACACATGTCCTCGGATTTTGGATGACCACGATTCACTCCAGCCTTAGAGACTTCAGGGGTCTTGGATTCTCCACATGCCAATTCTCCTGAATGAACGAAGTTTGAAAGACTTTGTCGATTAACCCTCACGCAACTCCTCTTGATCCAATGATTGTCTACTCTCCTGCAAATTCCCAAATGGATTTTGACCGTTGATTTCCATTCTTCGATAAATTCTCCTTTGAAATCGATCCATGACTTCTCTGAATGCGTGAAGTCTCAACAACTCAAAGGATTAAACCCCACACTGCTTCTCCAGATATAAGGGTGATGAAAGACCTTGAATCCTCCCAAACAGATCTTAGTTGTTTGACTCTTAAAACAACGAATATTTTGACTTCTATCCTTCCTGAGCTTGACTACACGAGATAAATAGGATCTATGGCGCTCTCCTGTGTGCTCCTCTGGTACTTTAAATCTATTGACTTAGAATTTTTCTAAGTCCCTCCTGTGGAACTCTTGTGCTCGCTATCTCTTATGAGCTTTGTTCCTTGAAGTATTTCAGACCTCTAGCGCACTCCTTGCAGCCTTTGAACTTCTGATAAGTTTCATACTGAGTGATTTTTGAAAACAAATATCCTTTACGCACTCCATGCACTCATCTCCTCTGAGATTTCTTCAACACTTAAACAAAGTGTTTTCCCGATGCACTCCTTGCATGAGGCTTCTCCATTTTTTTCTCTCCACTAAGAAATTGTGCACTCTTTGAAATTCAACTGAACAGTTGTGCACTCCTTGCACTTCAACTGAACAATTGTGCACTCCTTGCACTTCAATTGTAAATAGACGTTATCTCGCTTTAGCTTCTGATTCTATCTCGACTCGGCCTACACACTACTTGTAGGCACTATGCACTCCTTGCACCAGGAATCTCATAAGAGAAACAAATTAAACTTATAGAAACATCAAAGGTTTCCACACTTAAACATGAAAACATATTCATGCATAAAAGATACATAAATAGATAAAACACAGAGAAAATAAAGAAACATCACATGTACTGAAATAATTCAGATGAACACAACACCATAGATTTGGAATCAAACCTCTCTTCTTGTATTCATTGAGTAAAATATGTACATGGACTCATACAACTCTCTGCAACTCTTCATAATCTTCAAAAACTCTTTCAACAACAATAACAATAACATTCAGTAGCCTCATTTGGGCATAAAATACATATATTTATACATGGAGAGGCTTCTCAATGATTTCCTCCAGAATACCTTAGAGTTGTCCTATCATAGTTAATACATTCATCTACTAAGGACTATTACATTGAATGGAAATTACATTAATATATGAGTCGATTCTCAGTATTTGTACAACCTTATCTGATAATTAAAATGATTACAATCTTCAACGACCTTATGTGATGGCTCAAGACTCAAAACATTTAAAAGATTTAAATTATAATCCTTTCAAAACAAAAATACGTGTTCTCCTTAGAATTCAAAAACAACTTCAAATATGTGCGTTGGGTGTTGATTTGTCCTCCACCTGGCCTGTTTAATTGTTGATGGCAATGCTCCTACATCATACTCCTCTAGCCAAAAATTTATGGGCTCCTGTCCATGAGCTCCTGCACTATTTTTCCATTCTTCTAAATGTCAGATTCATTTACCCAAATAACATCCTCTGTTAGGTGACCCTTCCACTTCACCAGGCACTCAAAATAATTCTTCCTCCTGATCTTCTTACCAATCCTCTGATCTACGATTTTCTCCATTTGTGGATTTTATGTTGTTGGCATCTGCTTCTCCCACAACATCTCCCTCTGATCATTTGATCCTCCTGGATCATCCATCTTGTAAGGGTGCAGGTATACAACATTGAATATGGGTGATATTCCCACATCCTCTGGTAGCTTAATCTCATAATCATTTGCATCAAACTTTCTGAGGATATTACATGGTCATAATTTCTTCATCTTCAATTTATTATATGTTCCCCTTGGGAACCTCTCTTTCATCAGGTGTCCTAAAACTTGATTCCAAACTTTGAAATGAACCTCTCTCCTTTTCTGATCAACTTGGATCTTATACTTCTGACTGCTCTCCTGCAGCTGCCCCTTTATCTAATCATGAAGCTTATGCATCTCTGCAACAAAGTCTTTTTCTCCTGCACTTCTGAACTCATCATGTTTAAAATCCCTTGACTCCGAAATTCCTCTCGGATGCATTCCATACACTATTTGAAATGGATTTTTTCCAGTCCTTCTCTTTGGAGAATCATTATAATCAATCTCTTCCCGGGGCAGAATCTGATCCCACTGGTTATGATGTTCAGTGACCAAAATTCTTAACAGATTTCCTAAACTCCGATTTACCACCTCAGTCTGTCCATCTATCTGAGGGTGATATGATGAACTGAAGGACAAATGTTTCCTCGGCCTTTTCCATAGATTTCTCCAAAAATGTCCCATGAACTTGGTATCTCTGTCTAAAACTTTACTTCTGGGAAAGCCATGCAATATAACAACCTCCTTGAAAAATAAATTGGCTATGTGTGTAGAATCACTGGTTTTCTGGCATGGTATAAAATGTGCCATGTTTGAAAATCTATCAACCACAAGAAATACAGAATCACTCTGCCTCTAGGTTCTTGGCAATCCCAACACACAATCTATTCTTATTGCATCCCACAACATGTCTGGAGTAGGAAATGGTTGATACATACCATTGTTATGCTGCTTCCCTTTTGCATATTGGCAGACTCTACATATGTACACAAATTTCTTCACATTGGTTGTCATACTTGGCCAATGGTATGAAGAGATCATTTGTGCATAAGTCTTATCATGGCCAAAATGTTCATCCAATCCTCCACTGATCTTTTATTTCAATAGGTTGTCTCTCATTGAGAATTTCATAATATAGAGTTGGCTTCCTTTGAACAACAATCCATATTGAATTAGATACTCTATCCACTGGATTATGTCCCTTAGCAAAGGGTTCTCACATGCTTCATAAGCCTCTTTAAAATTTGGATATTCATGATACATTTTCTTAAGGTATTCAAACCTGAAGGTCTCCACTTGAAATTCCTGCATAATCAGACATCTCTTGCTCAAAGCATCAACAAATTTGTTAGCTCTACCACTAATGTGCTTCATAACCAAAGTAAAATTATGCATGAATTATATCCATTTAGCATGTATTTGGTTGAATTTATCCTGTCTGGTTATGAATTGTAATCATTATTATCACTATACAAGACAAACTCCTTTGGAATAAGATAGTGCCTCCACTTTTTCAGAGATTGTATTACAACATAAAACTCTTTATCATATGTTGAATATTTTCTCTTAGTGTCATTCAGCTTCTCACTGAAATAAGCAACATGGTTATTATC
The DNA here is from genome assembly GCA_009831015.1 of Picea engelmannii. Taxonomy (NCBI): domain Eukaryota; kingdom Viridiplantae; phylum Streptophyta; class Pinopsida; order Pinales; family Pinaceae; genus Picea; species Picea engelmannii. The sequence continues at coordinate 189,149 of ML777864.1, forward strand.
TTGTCTCAAGACTGCACCAATAGCTACTCCACTTGCATCACACCTCACTTGAAATATGGCAGAACCTAAATAGGTTGTTCTATTATCTTCTCCTTTAATACTCTGAAGATTTTTTCAGCTTCCTCTGTCCAATTAAAAGACTTATGCTTTTTCTTTATGGTGTCCATTATGGGTGCACAAATTTCACTGAATTCCTGATGAATTTCCTGGTAAAACTTGCTAATCCATGGAAGTTTCTCACCTCAAATATGCTTCTTGGAGAAGACCATTATTTGATTACCCTCACCTTCTCTGGATCCATCTTCAATTCATTTGAAGAGATCACAAAACCCAAGTATATGCGTTATGTCTTCATGAAAGCACATTTCTTCAAATTTATCAGCAACTTCTCCTACTGCAACCTCCTCATAACTAATGTCAAGTGCCTTAATTGTTCTTCTTCAGTCTTACTGAAGACTAGGATATCATCCAAATACACAATTACAAAATTACCTATGAATTCTTTGAGTAATCCATTCATAAATCTAATGAATGTGCTTGGGGCATTTTTTAAGTCAAATGGCATAACAAGCCATTCATACAACCCTTCATTTGTCTTGAATGTTGTCTTCCTTTCATATCCTTCTCTCATTCTTATCTAATGATAGCCACTCTTCAAGTCTATATAGGAAAAATAATTTTCTCCACTCAAGAAATCCATCAAATCATCCATTCTGGGTAAAGGGAATCTATACCTGATGGTAATATTATTGATGGCTCTAGAATCTATGCACATTATCCAACCTCCATCTTTCGTTGGACTCAACATAGTTGGTATAGCGCATGGACTCAAACTCTCTCTAACCAAACCCTTATCCAACAAATCTTGGACTTGAGTCTTAGCCTCTTCACTTTCTTGAGGTGTCAAACCTATATGCTTCTTTGTTTGGAAAAAATTCTCTAGTAATAAGGTCAATGTGATGACTAATGCTCCTAATGGGTGGAAAAGAGTGAGGTAACTCATCCATCACAATATAAGAAAAATTATCCAACAGTTCCTGAATCTCTACAGGAAGATCATCCGCATAAGTACTTGTAAGGATGACTCTGGGCTTTCTCACTACAACAAAATTCATCTCTTGTTCTTTCTTGACTTCATTCAATATTTTCCTTCCCACTCATGAGAATTTTGCTTGGGCTAGCTTCTTCCTTTAATTTCTTATCCTCCATTGGAAGCAACACATGTGTACGACCATTCTTCTAAAGGTTGTAAGTATTTTTTCGCCCATCATGTATGACATTTCTATCAAATTGCAATGGTCTTCCCAACAAAACATGACAAATGTCCCTGGGTATTACATCACACAAAATCTCATCTTTATAACCTCCTATATTGAATTCAACATTGCATTGTCAACTTACCATGACTTGGTGTCCCTTCTCTAGCCATGATACATTGTTCGGGTTCGGATTTGAAGTTGTATCCAACTCCATCTTTTCCATCATTTCTGTGGATACCAAATTATCAGTGCTCCCATTGTCTATTATTACTTTACATACCATGTCCTTGTTCTTACAAGCAGTCCTGAAAAAACTATATCTCTGAATTGGCTATTTTGCTTCTTTCTCTGGTTTTAAGAGAACTTTCCTCATCATGAGGGATTTCCCATCTTCCACTAATTCTGCCTCAACATTCCTTCTTTGAGATTCAAAAATGTGAGTTTCTCCACCTCCTTCTTTCTTCTTCCTCTCAGGACATTCCCAAGACATATTCCATGTCATTCCACAGGCATAACATTTCACTTCTCGTCCTCTGCCTCTTCCTCTTCCTTGAGAAAAAGATTTTCTACTAACATATTGTCCACCCCTGGAAATTCCTCTTCTTTATGTATGACTATGATACTTTCCTACTTCAAGTTTGGGTTTTTGGAACTTTTCTCGAACAATTCCTTTTCCTCTGCTTGGAATTTTTCCTTTGTTTCATTGGATTTGTTTTCTGGACAACTTCTCCTCTTCTTTCAGTGCTTCCTGATAAGCATCTTCAACCGTTCTCATTGTCATCATACTTATTTCCTTTTGGATTTCATATCTCAGGCCATTAATATACCTGGAAACCTTTTCTTCATTGCTCTCTCTATGTCATGTTCTGATGTTCAATCTATAAAATTATTCAGTGTATTCTTCCACTATCAAGCCCTTTTGTCTCAAGTTCTGCAATCTCCTGAACAGATTGATCTGATAGTCTTTTTGTATGAACTTATCTTTTAATTTAGCTACCATCATATCCCAATTTTTTATCTTTTGCTTACCTTTGTGCCTTCTGTTGGCTTGCAATTCATCTCACCATAGCGCTGCATGTCCCTTCAGTCTGGTAAAAACATGCTTCACCTTATTTTCATCTTTGATCTCTTCAAAATCGAAGTACTTGTCTAAGGCCCATATCCAATCCAATAGCTCCTCAACATCCAAGTTGCCATCATACATCGAGACTTGCATTTTTTCTCTGGCTCCCATTTTTACAACCGCTTTCAACAAGCATTCCTCTGTAGTGTCCCCTTCTGTAGCTTCTTCAACTTCCATTTATTCACTCTCAGTTTTGTTGATGTCACCAGTATCGGGTTCTCTTCTCTGTGCTATCTCCATGGCATTCAATCTCGCATGGAGTTGCCTCATTTCTTCTTCCATGGATGGATTTTCTATAGGTATGTCTTTGCATCTTCTTAGTGGCATGGTTCCAAGATGTCTTCTTCTCTTACAAAGATTAATTATGGATCTAATACCACTTGATGTAGGCCCCACACTCTCCCAGGGTTCGTGCAACCTCCTGGTCTAGGTTCATTCCATTCGGGAGTTGAAATTAGCTCAAGTGCTCCCTCCAAACCCAAAAATATCAATGCACATGTCCTTAAAAATTTCTTCCTGGATGAAATTTTTATTTTTCGAGAGTCCCCAAGTGTTGGCAAAGCCTCCCTGGAGACCGAGGGCCAAAACTGCGGTTCAAAACTTCAATCCCTGAAATTTCTAGGACTTCAAGACTTTTTGTCCCTCTTAACTCCCAATACAAAATCCATGAAACACCGAACACTAAGCGACAAGAGAAATGGTATTAAAAAACTATTGATATTGATGGCTCAAACTACGCTTTCTTGGCTTCAGACATTTCTTCACAATGCTTTTTCCACAAATCTCCTAGATTGCCTAAAAGGAAATTATGCCAAGTCTCAGATCGATGGTCCTCACGCACCGATGGATGGACGATCCAGATTCCTCCTATTCGGGCTTCAGAGATTTCCTTTGTTCGTTTGAATGGCACAACCTCCCATATTTCCTGACGCCGAATGATTTCTCCTACCTCTAGGTGTCCCCTTCTTTATCAATGACTAGGATGCCTTCAGGACTTCGATGATTTTTCTCCCTGTCTACACGAAGATGCAGATTTGCTGAAGTGCCATGTTCCCGAACTATGGGTTCTTGCACCACACATCCTCCTTCAATGGACAACTAGGATTGATTCTAGCCTTCGGGCCTCCATGAGTGTTCACAAGACTTCACTATGGTTCCTCCGGAGTGTCATACCTATGGGTCTGCTACCACGTTTCCTTCCCCTAATCAACGGTCCATATCAACTCCGGACTTCGGTACTCTAGAAAGATCAAACTTCTCCTCCCGGTATTCTCCCAGAGTGCCTATCCTCCGGATATTCTAATATGATGATGTGTGTCCCTCTCCAATGGATGACGTAGATGAACTCCAAGAATTTGGGACTTTGGGATTCCTCCACTCCTAACCTCCTCTGAAGTGCTATTCCATCGAAGTACACGATCTACTCATACATGTCCTCGAATTTTGGATGGTCGTGATTCACTTCGTCTTGTAGGACTTCGGGGGTATTGGCTTCTCCACATGCCAATTATCCTGAATGTGTGAAGTCTGAAGGACTTCACCGATTAACCCTTGCGCAACTCCTCCTGATCCAATAACTATCCACTCTCTTGCAAACTCCTGAATGGATCTCAACCATTGGTTTCCATTCTTCGATAACTTCTCCTTTTAACTCGATCCATGACTTCTCTGAATGTGCGAAGTCTCAACAACTCATAGGGTTAAACCCTGCGGTGCTTCTCCAAATATAAGGGCGATGAAAGACCCTAAATCCTCCTGAACAGATCTCAGTCATTCGACTCTTAAAACAATGAATCTTTTCCTCCTTAAATATTTTGACTAATATCCTTCCTGAGCTTGACTACATGAGATAAATAGGGTCTCTGGTGCCCTCATGTGTGCTCCTATGGCACTTTAAAGATCTTGACTTAGAAATTTTCTAATTCCCTCCTACAAAACTCTTGTGCTCACTATATCTTCTGAGATTTGTTCCTTGAGGTATTGCAGACCTCTGGCGCACTCCTTGCAGCCTTTGAACTTCTGAGAAGTTTCAGACTTAGAGATTTTTTAAAAATATCCTTTACACACTCCTTGCACTCATCTCCTCTGAGACTTATTCAAAACTTAAACAAAGTGTTTTCCCAATGCACTCCTTGCATGGGTCTTCTCCAATATTTGATCTCCGCTGAGTAATTGTGCACTCTTTTCACTTCAACTGAAAAACTATGCACTCCTTTCACTTCAACTAAACAATTGTGCACTCCTTACACTTCAACTGTCAATTCACGATATCTCTTCTAATCTTCTTAGTCTATCTCGACTCATCCTACGCACTCCTTGCGGGAAATATGCACTCATTGCACTAGGAATATCAGAAGAGAAACAATTGAAACTTAGAGAAACATTAAAGGTTTCCACACTTAACTGTGAAAACATATTCATGCATAAAAGATACATAAACAGATAAAACACAGAGAACATAAAGAAACATCACATGTACTAAAATAATTCAAATGAACACAACACCATACATTTGGAATCAAACCTCTCATTTGTATTCATTCACTAAAATATGTACATGAACTCATACAACCCTTTGCAACTCTTTCAGCAACAATATCAATAACATTCACTAGCCTCATTTTGGCATAAAATACATACATTTATAAATGGAGAGGCTTCTCGAGGATTCCCTCTAGACTATGTTAGAGCTATCCTATCATAGTTAATACATTCATCTACTAAGGATTGTTACATTGAATGGAAAGTACATTCAGATATGAGTCGATACTCAATATTTGTACAACCTTATCTGATAATTAAAACAATTACAATCTTCGGCAGTCTTATGTGATGGATCAAGCCTCAAAACATTTAAAATATTTAAATTACAATCCTTTCAAAACAGAAATATGTGCTCTCCTTGGAATTCAAAAACAACTTCAAATCCACGCGTTGGGTGTTGATTTGTCCTTTACCTGGCCTCTTTAATTGTTGATGGCGATGCTCCTCCTTCAAATGTCGAGATTGAGTCTAATGGAAGAAGAGGGAGGTAGGATCCTATAACTATAAGAATATTGCAAAAAGAAGTGTAGATCTATCATGAAAGATTAGGAAGAGATACTACAAAGTTTGAATATGTTATAGAGATAAGCCATTAAAGACTCTGGTACAAAGTAAGCAGCTAGTGTTGGACAAGTGATAGCATCTAGATCCCATAATAGAAGGGATGATCATGGGAATGAAAAACAATCAAGCAGTATGAGCAGGAGTTATCATTCCTTAGATCAATCCACTAGGAAAGCTCATGCATTTTCAGGGACATGGATTATCCCAAGTGCATCTCCTATCTGGAAGCAGAGGAGAAGGCCAAAGTCAAACATATTGTAAGGTGAACTTAGAAAAATAAAGCAACCAAATTTTAATGATGAACACAAGAAAATACAAGAGGTTGAGCCACGACTATTGGAAATGAAGAAATATCTCCAGCTGCATGATTACCCCTCTAGGGTAGAATCTAGAATTGCAACATACTGCTTGCAAGGAAAGGAAGGCATGTGGTGGGATCAACTTAAGAAAGAAAAGAAACTTGATGAAAAGAAGGTCTCATGGAGGTAGTTCAAAGGATATTTCCAAGAGAAATGTTTGTTAGAGAATTAATATGAAAGAAAGATGAAATATTTATTTGACCTCAATTTGGGAAGCATGACAATGGGTGAACCTTATTGGTATATGAACCTTTTAATTTTTTGATTGAGTGTCACCAAATCCAATCATTGAATAGACGTAAGAGGGTATGTGTGTGTGTGAATTCGCATCCCATAGTTATTGGGATCACGGGGGATGAGAAAAATTAACTTCGGAGAAGTGTGTAAGCAAGAAAAGACTGGATTTGTATGGGGAGAGAAGTCATTTTTTATAGTAATGTTTTTGGAATGAGCATAAAGAAGAGAACAACAAAGAAGAGAAATGAAGCTGGAGAAACCATGGAGGGATAGTTTTAGATCATATTTGGAGAAGAAGATTGAAGAACCAGGTTTTCAATCATGATGAAGGAACTCTTGTGTGAGTTTCACTGTAACAACAAGTGATTGTTGTTTTTTCCTAGTAGTTTTCCTAGCAGTGAGCACCCTTGAGTTTCCTAGTAGTGAGATTCTTGGTTACTTGTGCCAGAAATACCCTAATAAATGAATGGGAGACTTGATGAAATGAGTGCATTGAATGGGTACATTCCTTGGGTTGGGCAGGTCAAGAGGAAGAGAACTAGTGGGAAATCATGATAGTTGTAGGAGAATACCAGTGGGTTGTACGATTTTGTGAGCTCTAAGTGGACAATGAGAGACCACCCTTTTCTATGGATTCCTAGCCCCAGTTTAGGGGTTACTTGTTGTTGATATTTGGAACAACAAGTATATGTTTGGGTGGAACCTCTGTCCCAAGAATATGGTTGTAATGCTTATTTAAAAGATAAGTGTTTTATTTGTTTTATGTGTTATATTATGAGTTTTAATTGTTGTTCATGAGCTCTTTGTATGAGACTAATTTATATGTTGTTGTAATGAGTTATTAGTTGCACTCATGTGTTATTTCAGCAAGTTGCAGATGCATTATATTATGGTTAAATCAATGTGTAATTCATAGTTGGTAAGATACATGAAATTAGTTAGCAGAATTATTTTATTTATTAGTATTTGTGCACGTAATGGTCCTTAAGTGGGTTGGGGAACATTACAGACTGGGATGGGGAGCATTACAATAATAATTTAAAATGTCAATGTAATTGATTTAAACATGTGCATTAACAATTAAACACACACACCAACATTGAATTACATAAAACACAGATTCAAATTCAACATTTACGCAGAGAAGGTGACAATAAATAAGAAAAAACTTCATAGTGAAATGCACAACAATTAAGCTTGGTATTCAAAAATATTAAACACGATGAATAGGAGCAATTATATTTTCAAATATGTAATCCATTTCATAGGATGGAAGTTCCACCCAACCATATACTTGTTGCTCCATTTCTCCACAGTAAGCCACCCCTAAACTAGGACTAGGAATCCATAAGAAAGGGTGTTCCCTAAAGGTCTCTACTATTCACTCACAATAGCTAAATTCCTATATCCATTCCAATTTTCAATCCCTCATTCCCCTCAACCTTCACAACCCTAGGAATGGTATCTCCTTCTCCTATGTTGTCCCTCAGACTATCGCACTTCCTTCCAGGACTCCAACACAAGTTGTATAGGAAATCTCTCTACCAGGGACTCCAAGAACTATAGCTATAACATGAATTCTCACAGAAATAACTCTCTTTCTCATTTGTAAATTATTATACGCAAATATCACTCACGGGAATGACAATACGTTGCTTCATTCAATTATTAGCTCCAAGATTTGTCCACAAAATCCACTATGACTACATGTTATCTCCTAGTACTCCACACACATTTTTCATCATTTTTTTATCATTGTAAAAACAACTCTCTTTTTCCATACAAAATTCCTTTTTTCCCATGCATCTTGAATATCCCAATTCTCAAGGTTGATTGTACTCATGCCCATGTTCTAAATAACTATGTAAGGTGACTTTACACACAAACCTTCTTACATGTATTCAAAGATTGGGCTTTGGAACACTAAAAAAGGAAATGGACGTGTCATGGACTTAAAATCCCATTATATATATATATATATATATATATACAAATAACCATAAAATACTCTAATGGTTATTCGTCATCATTATTATCACCTATATTTTTATTCCTATCTTATGACATTCTTTGTTTCCCTTATTATATAGAAATCTCATTATCCTTTCAACGATTTGTTATAACGAGAATATCATAGTGACTACATACTTACACAGAAAGACCTTTATAATCTATCATAGCTTGTCATATAATCTTATAGTTTAATTATGGAACTTCTCTATAGTCAACATTATATTTCTCCCTTGTATGTCATGTTTATATAATTTATCCTAATTCTTATTCATTAAGACCAGGTATTTGATAACCTATAAATATAATTGTTGTTACTAAGTTGCAATCTCTATATATATTTGTTTCTTCTTGAGGTCATGATCCATACCATGTATAAGGTCACATGATGGTTTAATTTTTTTATATAGCCCTCTCCTTATGGCTATAATTCCATATTATTATTCTTACGCTCCTTGACCCGTTTCATACTATATGCTTTTTAGTATTGTTTTTTTAAGGTAGCTCACATATATATAAATGGAATTCATATATTATGTAGGTTACATTGTATATTAATTCGACGTATTTGAAATGAGTTGTCATTGTAATCCAACCATACATATTACACTCGTCCTTTGACAAGCCAGATCAGACTTAAGGATTTATTAGGGGGTTTTATGAGGTTTAAACTTGTGTTATGCTACTTGTCTTAAATTAAAACCTCACAAAAAATTTATTGTTAACCAATGCACCCTATGGAAAATTTATCATGCAGTGGTATTGCATGTGCCACATTTGATGTTACTATATTGAGGAGGCTTACTTGGAATTTGTCCTAAAAATTGTATATGTGTTGGTTTGTTATGCCTCTAGGAAATAAGGTTTCTTGTCAGATCCTTTAGCCATTTGACCTTTCCCGCACTTAGCTCATTTTAAATTATTCACTTTATTTTCCTTGGTTCTATGTTCGTCCTGAGAGGTTTGCGATTTTACGAGTTACAGTGTATAGGTATGATTACTCCATTCCCATTTTTGTTTTCTGTGGAATTTATTTGGTAAAAACTCTGGGCATTTGTATCTTCCTTGGGCTTGTGGTTGGTCCTTTAAAACGATTTCAGATTCGACACCTTTAATTGGTAAGAACCTCCCTTACCCATTCAGGTTTCTTGTAACTAGTCTTGGTAGCTTAATTAACTTGGTAATATTTCATGAGCATTATCCTTCAGAATATTAGTTTATAGATGGAGTTGAACCTTATTTCGTCAACTATATCTCTTATCGATTTCTCGTTTATATATATATATATATATATATATATATAGTCACTGTAGTGACTGTAGGTTGTATATTCGGTCGTGGTAGTCTTGCTGCTAGATTTGTTTTGAGGGGTTTTACCTTAACCTCGGGAATTTTCCATCGGTACCCAGTAATCTCATGAACTCAATGGTCCAAGTTTACCATTATAGGAATAGTATAGGGATTTAAATTCATTTGTTTTTTCACTCTCGTTTATGGTTGATGGTTAAGACCCCTCATCTTGTTTTATTCATCCTAGACTTAGTTTAGGACTTTTGTTATAATTATTTGTGTAGGCTGTGTTCGCACAAAGATTAATAGTTTCTTTGGTTTACATTATGTACATATGTTGTAATTTACATCTGTTATTTATTCTTGGATATAAACTAATGATGGGCCCTTTTGATGTTGTGAGAAGTACCCATCAATTATCTAATGACCTTGATCATCCAGGTGTGGTTTAACAGTGAAGGAAAGAGATACGTCGACACTCTTCTCATCCATGGTAAGTTTTATTTATATTTGTGTATGTAACTTTCGTTTGATTATAGAAACTCGTGCATATTTCTAACTTGTTTGCATGTTAATTATGTAGGTGCCAAGATGACAGTTACCATGGATCTCAAGAAATACCCTTGTACAGAAAGGTATTCGGGTTTCAATACTTCTTTAGGTTTAAAATATGATGTCACAAAATTTGATTGTTCTGCTCCTACATTCGGTCTAACTAGTTGATCAAATACTTTTGCATGTAATTATTCCTGAAAGTCTTGTGGCTTCGAATTGTTGTATACGCATTTGACAGTTTTGTAACCATATGTACTCAATTCTATGACTCCTTCTAAATTATATACATTGCTTATTTACACATTCTTTACTTAGTATTTTGTTAAACTCTATTTAAAAACTAATGGATCCCCTTTTGATCCTACATAGTCATTACTTTAAACAATGTTTAGTTTTTATAGCAATTCCCTATTGAATATATAGTCAATACTTGTATCTTGCTAAACTTGGTTTAATTTGAAATGGTTCCCTTAATTTTTAATATACACAGTGTACTCTGTCTAGATTTGTAAGAATTTCCCTTTCAAATATATGCATAGTGTATCTTGCAGAACCCTATATGAATCTATAATAATTCTTGTTCCACTTATACATACTGAACCTTGGTTAATCTGTATACATTCCTAATCGATATCGATTCCTTTCCAGTTGTACACATTGTATTTCGATGAAACCTACAAGAATTCATTTTAGTTATATGCATTGTATTTGTTGAAACTTTGTTCTCTTCCATACAAGTTTCTTGTCCGAATAAAACTTTGGTTTATTAACTATGTTTTTACCTACGAGTTTCATAGTTTTATTACTGGTAGTATGATTTTATTCATAGATCTAGGATCATAATAAATATTAAGTTTATTTCATTTTTTTCTACCAGAATCTTATGATATGCATGGATCCTCTTTTATTAATGCACTTAATTCTAATACTGTTACAATTTATTTATGCTAAGATTTTAGCCACAACAACACACAATAAAAACATAGTAATATTTAAATCAACATATTCATAACAAGAATTAAAACCTGTAACTTTGGGGAAACCACACGTTGAATACCTTGTTCCTCCCAACCTTAGACTAGAGTTTATGTCACATCTCTCACCCCCAATCTGAGTTGGTTTCCTATGTGGCCTCTTGCAGAATTCTGAGCTCCAATTGTTATGTGTAATCTTTGAAAATTCATTGTGTCATGTCAGTTTGTGCATAGCCTTCTCAAACTATCACTTTTCTTCCTAGGAATGGCTTCCCATTCCCTTTTCATGACTTCTTTTATTTTTACTAGGACTCGTGACACTTGTCTTGAGCCTCCTTCTCATTGACCACCTGTCAGATTCAACTTTACCCATGTTCACAAATTCTTCTATAAATCTAGAATGTGTCTTTTTGAAGCTGATTTAAATCCACATTGTGTCTCAATCTTCTGCCACTTAGACAACCCCTTTGAATTCCTAACTCCCTCTTTAACAATTTCTTCAACATGTGCCCCTTTTTCCACGTGTGTTTATTTTCATAAAATAATAAGGTTTTACAATTCAATTTTGGTCAATCGACCAAATTGTCTTTTCGAAAAAATAATTAAAATTCTAAAATAAAAGCAATAATACAAATAATAATTAAAAATCCAAGTTGTGGGGTATCACATACAACCCCCCTTAGAACTTATCACTGTCCTCGGTGATAACTAGTTTACATCGATATCATTTTGGAACAAAAATGGATATGTTTCCTGCATGTTACTTTCCATTTCCCAAGTAGCCTCTTCTGGAATAACGTGCTTCCATTGCACCTTTACCTGTCCTATGGCTCGATTCCGGAGTGTAAGTTCTCTCTTGTCGAGAATATGATTCAGATCTATTGGGAACTCTCCCATGGGTTCCACCTATATCATTTTCCAATCAATAACGTGAGTACGGTTATGTATATATTTCTTCATTAATGAAACATGTAACACATCATGTAATTTTACCATAGTTGGAAGTGCAATTTGATAATCTATGTGTCCTATTCAAGCAAGTATCTTGAAAGGGCCCCAATATCTAGGTACTAACTTAGTATACCTTCCCATCCATAAAGAACCATTCTTAGGTTTAACTCTAATATACACATGATCTCCAATATTGAACTCTCTTAGAGTCCTTTTTGCATCAACATAACATTTTTTCCTGTCCTGAGCTACTTTCAGGTTCTGTTGTACCTGTTTCACTTTTAGTTCCATGTATTTTAACATATCTAGTCCTATCATCAATCTATTTACATGATTACTCCATGAAACATGTGTATTACATTTTCTTCCATATAATATTTCAAAAGGACTAAGTTTTGTTGAAGCTTGATAATGATTATTATAATCAAACTAAATTAAGTACAAATATTCTTCCCATTTACCAGGTTTGTCCATAACATACATTCTAAGCACGTCTTCAAGAATCTTGTTAGTTATTTCAGTTTGTACATTTGTGTGTTGATGATAAGAAGTAATGAAGTTTAGTTGGGTATATAACCCTTTAAATAAAGCTTTCCAAAAATTTCTGGTAAACTTAACATCTCTATCACATATTATAACTTGAGGGATTCCATGTAACATGAATATTTCCCCTATATTAATATCCTTGTAGATTGATTTCACAGGTATGAAGTGTGGTTCGTTACTTAATTTATCAACCACAACCATAATTGAGGCATTTTGTTTACTACTTCTAGGAAATTCGGTAATAAAATCCATACTTATCACTTCCCATTTCCATTCGGGAATGGGTAAAGGATGTAGTAGTCCAGTTGGATGTTGGTATTCAACCTTAACTTGTTGACACTCTAAACATCTAGCTAGGTATTCAACTGTTTTTCCTTTCGTATTTGTCCAATAGAATTCTTTTCTCAACATAGTAATCAATTTCTGGTAGCCCGGGTGTCCAGAATATGGTTTGTTATGTAGTTCATCTAGAATTAACAACTTGATTTCATTAGATTTTGGTACATATAATCTGTTTTTATACATTAATAGTCCACTTTTTGAGAATCTAAAATATGATTCTTCTAATCCCACTGAATTATCAATGATATTTAACTTAATATTTTGATATTGTGGGTCTTTTTTAGCTGCTAACCTTACCCTTTCTTCTAAATATGTTTCGTAGTTACTTCTAGTAACGGTATACATTAAATTTGCATGTCTACTTAATGCATCTGACACTTTATTTTATTTTCCCTTAATGTGTTTTATCTCAAAATCATACTCACTTAAGAAGCGTAACCACCTTGCTTGGTGATAATTTAAATTTTGTTTATCAAACAAATAATTTAGAGCAATGTTATCTGTTAATAGTAAGAATTTTCGGCCTACTAGGTAATGCCACCGCATATTTAATGCTTGTAGTATTGCAACCAATTCCCAGTCACGTGTTACATAATTTTCTTCATGTTTCTTTAATTTCTGAGATTTATAAGTTATTACATGGTTTTCTTGCATTAACACTCCTCCAAGCCCTTTGCGGCATGCATCTGCACATACTACAAAGCCTTTATCTATCTCTTCCAATTTTAATATAGGAGTTGTAGTCAATAGTTGTTTTAATTTGTTAAAACTTTCTTGACATTTCTCAGACCAGATGAACTTAATTCTTTTCTTTTGTAACAATGTTATAGGGTATACAATCTTAGAAAACCCTTCTATAAATTTTCGATAATAGCCAGTTATACCCATACAAGATCTTATGTCTGAAACATCCTTAGGTTCAGACCAATTCATTATAGCCTTTATTTTTTCTGAATCAACAACTATACCTTCCTTGGAAATTACATGTCCTAGATACTAAATTTGGTCTTTGTAAAACTCACACTTAATTAATTTTGCATATAATTTATGTTCTCTTAGTATCTGTAAAACTATTCTTAAATGTTCTTCATTCTCATTTTCATCCTTTGAATAGATGAGTATATAATCTATAAAGACGATCAGAAATTTATCTAGAAATTTACTCAAAATATTGTTCATCAAGCACATGAATGAGGTTGGAGAATTAGTCAACCAAAAATGTATTAATACAAATTCGTAATGTTTGTACCTTGTTCTAAATGATGTTTTATAAATATCTTCATCTTTTATCCTAACTTGATGATAACCAGAATGTAATTCAATCTTAGAGAAGAGTGTAGTTCCTCGTACTTGACCAAACAGATCATCGATACGAGGTAATATATATCTATTCTTAATATTCATTTCATTAAGTTGCCTATAATCAATATAGAGACGTAATGTCCCATCTTTCTTTCTAACAAAAATTACTGGTGCTCCCCATGAAGATACACTTGGTCGGATATATTATTTATCTATCAATTCTTGCAATTGAATTTTTAGTTCATTTAACTTTAGGATATTCATCCTATAAGGATCCTTTGAAGCAGGTGTTTCTCCATGTATCAGGTCTATGGAGAAATCTATTTCTCTCTTAGGAGGTAGTCCGAGAATATCCTGGAATACATCCTGAAATTCCTACAATACTGAAAAGTTATCTAACTTGTTATTACTTTCCTCTTTTTCATTATAATTTATGTGTACCGTGAGTAGTTTACACCCTTTTTGAATGCGTATTTTAACTTGTAAGGTTTTTATTCATCTAATACTAACAAGTCTTGATACTCCTTTAATATTTATAATGTTACCTCTCTCATATACACAGGTAAATGTTTTATTGTAAAAATCTAAAACCACTTTAAATTTTTCCAGCCAATCCATACCAATTAGCAGGTCATAAGATCCTAAAGGTAATATGTTTAAGTCTATCTGTGTTCTTAATTCATTCATACCAAGTTTGCATTTTTTAACAACCTTTGTAATTATCCTTTTAGTTCCTGTAGCTAATTGTACTAAGCATGACTTTTCAAACATTTCCTTATTTAACTTACATATTTCTACAACTCTTGGTGAAATATAACTTAATCTATCATTTGGATCAATTAAAACAATATATGGTTGGTTATGCATCACACCTTCAATTTCTACCATTGAAGTTTGATGATATACCTGTCGATTTTCCAAGGCTATGTTGATTTTTGGTGTAGATATTGCCATCTCACCAACTGTAGTTGTTTCCTGTACTGTTTGCACATTGTTATTTCCCTTCTTCCTAAGAGGACAATCCTTTTAGTAATGAGGACCACTACATTCCCAACATTTTACTGTCTCTTTTTGGGCAGTTCCTTTATTGAAGAAGGTTGGTGGTTTGGTACCCTTATTTTAAGCCTGATTGAAAGGTTTACTTTTTCTGAACTTATTGCCTCCTTGAAATCTCTTATCAACATTTTTATTAGAGTAAGCTCCCCCTTTCTTCTTAGGGTCAAACCTCTCAACCTTTTTCCCATTCCAATTTTTCAAATTTTAATTTCTAATTTTATACTGCTCAAAACATAGTTTACCTTTCCTCATAGTTTCTTACAATGTTTTTGGGTTATCGAACTCAATTCGATCTTTATAAGAACTAGGTAGGAAACTCAAGAATCAATGAATTTATGGTTTTTCATCCACAATTTAAGGCACATAATGCAACAAACTCATAAACTTACTACATAATTATTTCATTGTAAGATTTACCAGTTTTAGTTCATAGAACTCCTTGGCTTTACCCTTATAATACTATTCAGACATGTATTGTTTCTTAAAATATCTCTTAAAAATTTTCCAGGTGATTTTCCTTTCCTTAATATTTTTTACTCGTTTTATATCTTGCCACCATATATCTACTTTTTATGTCAGATTGTAGATAACAGTCCGTTCTTTAATCTCACTTGAGTAATTGTAGACCTCAAAATATTTTTGCATACCATAGAGCCATGCCTCTACTTCCTTACTCGTCTCCACTTCTCCATTGAAGGTTGGTGGTTTAATCTTCTTAAATTCTCCCATGACTTCATCATGTTGTTTAGGTTTCTTTTTTGTTCTTTGTTTGGGACTAGAACTAATTTCCGTAGATGTTTCAGTATCTTTCGTATCCTTGTATATTGACTGTGTCTTAGATTCTAGGTATTCCAATTTTATTTCTTTCTTCTTCGGTTGGGCTATCTTGGAGTTACTAGAATTCTGACCTTTATTTTTATCAGTATTTTGATTGCACAATTTTTCTAGCAGAATTGCATTTAGATCCTCACGAGTCTTTCGAATTATTTCATTATCTTCTCTCGTCGTTTTTAGTTCTTCTTTCAAATATGTTACTGTCTTTATAATTTTTGAATGTCTATCATTATTCAGATCCACCCAAAGATTTCAATCACCTACATTCCCTTGTCCAAGATTCTCATAATGATATTCTTCTCCCTGAGTCTCAAGTACTTCTGTCATTTCCCTACAAAATCAAATTATTTTTCTTCCTAGAGGTAAGAAGAAAATCAAGACAATTTACATGTTAGAGTTTTCCATGATAAATCCCATAAACAAAAAGGCCAAGTGTTGTAACCTACAACTACGATACCATTATGTCACAGAACAAATAACCATAATATACTCTAATGGTTCTTCGTCATCATTATTGTCACCTATAGTTTTATTCCTATCTTATAACTTTCTTTGTTTCCCTTATTATACATAAATCTCATTATCCTTTCAACGATTTGTTATAACCAGAAGCTCATAGTGACTACATACTTACACATAAAGACCTTTACAGTCTCTCATAGCTTTCCATATAATATTATAGTTTAATAATGGAACTTCTCTATAGTCAACATTATAGTTCTCCCTTATATGTCGTGTTTATATAAGTTATACTAAGTCTTATTCATTAAGACCAAGTATTTGATAACCTATAAATATAATTGTTGTTACTAAGTTGTGATCTCTATATATATTTGTTGCTTCTTGAGGTCATGATCCATACCATGTATAAGGTTGCATGATGGTTTGATTATTTTTATAGGCCTTTTTTTATGAATATAATTTTGTATTATTATTCTTATGCTCCTTGACTTGTTTCATACTATATGCTTTTTAGTAATTTTTTTTAAGGTAGCTCACATATATATAAATGGAATTCATATATTATGTAGGTTACATTGTATATTAATTCAAATTATTTGAAGCAAGTTGTCATTGTAAGCCAACCATACATATTACCCTCTTCCTTCGACAAGATGACTTAGACTTAAGGATTTATTAGGAGGTTTTACGAGGTTTAAACTTGTGTTATGGTACTTATCTTAAATTAAAACATCGCCAACATTTTCTCGTTAACTAGCACACCCTGTGGAGCATTTATCATGCAATCTTCCTGCATGTGCCACATGTGATGTTACCATGTCGAGGAGGTTTACTTGGAATTTGTCCTAAAATTTGTATACGTGTTGGTTTTTTATGCCTCCAGGAACTAGGGTTTCTTGTCGGATTCTCGACCTTTCCCGCACTTAGCTCATTTCAAATTCTTCACTTTCTTTTCCTCGGCTCTGTGTTCATTCTGAGAGGCTTTCCATTTTACGAGTTACAACATATAGGTCATATTACAACATTCTCATTTTCGTTTTATATGGAATTTATTTGGTAAAACATTCGAGTGTTTGTAGCTTCCCGGGACTTGCGGTTGGTCCTTTCAAACGATTTCAGATTCAACGCCTTTAACTAGTAATAATCTCCCTTATTCAATTGGGTTTCCTGTAACTAGTGTTGGTAGCTTAATTAACTTGGTAATATTTCTTGATCATTATCCTTTAAAACATTAGTTTGTGGATGGAGTCAAACCTTATTCCGTTAGTTTTATCTCTTATCGAACTTCTTCTCTCTCTCTCTCTCTCTCTCTCTCTCTCTCTCTCTCTCTCTCTCCATATATATATATATATATATATAATAGTGATTGTAGGTTGTATATTCGAACGCGATAGTCTTGCTTCTAGATTTGTTTAAGGGGGTTTTAACGTAACCTTGGGAATTTTACGTCGGTACACAGTAATCTCATGAACTCGGTGGTCTAAGTTTATCATTAAAGGATTAGTGTAGGTATTTAAATTCATTTTTTTGTCACTCTTGTTTCTGGTCGACAATTAAGACCCTTCATCTCGTTTTATTCATCCTAGACTTAGTTTATGAATTTTTTTATAATTATTTATGCAGGAGGTGTTCGCACAGAGAATAATAGTTTCTTTGGTTTACATTTTATACATATGTTGTAATTTACATATGTTATTTATTTATTCTTGGATATTAACTAAGGATGGGCCTTTTTCATGTTGTGAGGGGTACCCATCAATTATCCGATGACCCTGATTATTCAAGCGCAGTTCAACTGTGACGGAAAGAGATACATTGGCACTCTGCTCATTCATGGTAAGTTTTATTTCTATTTATGTATGTAAATTTAGTATGATTATAGAAACTCGTGTAGCTTGCTAACTTGTTTACTTGTTCATTATGTAGGTGCCAAGATGACAGTTACCATGGAGCTACGGAAATACCCTTGTACAAAAAGGTATTTGGGTTTCAATACTTCTTTAGGTTTAAAATCTGATATCAAAAAATGTGATTGTTCTGATTCCTACATTCTTTCGAACTAGTCGACCAAATATTTTTTCATGTAATTATTCTTGAAAGTCCTGTGGATTCGAACTATTGTCTATGCATTTGACAGTTTTGTAACCATATATAATGTTTTTCCGACTCCTTCTCAATTATATATAGTCGTTATTTACATAGTCGTTACTTAGTATTTTGTTAAACTATGTTTAAAAACTAATGGATTCTCTTTCGATCCTACAAAGTCATTACTTTAAACTCTGTCTAGTTTTTGTAACAATTCCCTGTTGAATATATAGTCAGTACTCGCATCTTTCTAAACTTGGTTTAATTTGAAATGGTTCCCTTCCTTTTTAATATACACAGTGTACTCTGTCTAGATTTGTAACAATTTCCCTTTCGAATATATGCATAGTGTATCTTGGGGAACCCTATTTGAATTTGTAATAATTCCTTTTCCACATATATATATTGAACCTTGGTTAATCTGTATCGGTTCCTAATTTGTATCGATTCCTTTCCAGTTGTATACGTTGTATTTCGATGAACCCTGTAACGATTCCTCTTAGTTATATTCATTGTATTTGTTGAAACTTTTTTGTTTTCCATACAATTTTCTTATCCAAATAAAACTTTGGTTTATTAACTAGGTTTTTATCTACGATTTTCATTATTTTATTACTGGTAGTATGATTTTGTTCATAGATCTAGGATCAAAATAACTATTAAATTTATTTCATATTTTTTCTACCATAATCGTATGATAGGCATCGATCCTCTTTTAATAATGCACTTAATTCTAATATTGTTACAGTTTATTTATGCCAAGATTTTAGCCAAAGTAATGCACAATAAAAACACAGTAATATTTAAATCAACATATTCATAACAAGAAATAAAACCTAGAACTTTGGGGAAACCACACGTTGAAGACCCTATTCCTCCAACCTTAGGATAGAATTTGTGTCGCCTCTATCACCCTCAATTTGAGTTCGGAATCCAAGGGGCTGCCTATTGGTCCTCTTTCATAATTTTGAGCTCCAGTTGTCGTGCGTAATCTTTGAAAATTCATTGTGTCAAGGCAGTTTGTGCATAACCTTCTCAAGCTATCACTTTGCTTCCTATGAATGGCGTCTCATTCCATTTCATGACTTATTTTATTTTTCCTATGTCTTGTGACACTTGTCTTGAGCCTCTTGCTCATTGACCACCTTGTTGGACACACCTACCACACTTAGAGGGNTATTCATTACCCATTGATGTCATTTACCACCAGTTAGATGAGAACATATATCAACAATATATCATCAACAATTCATCACCACAAGGAACACAAAGAACACAAGATGTATGTACAATTTTTCCTTTTATTATGGACAACAATCTGGGGGTTTATCAACAACAACTGAATAGAGTACAACTCTACAAGAGAACCAACTCTATAGCCCTAATATTGGCTCATTACCCCTTAATTGGGGCATATTATATTAGCAATGTTATTTTATTTATGTCGGTTTTAGGCCATTAGTTGTAATTATACCTCCTAGTCTCCTATATATACCAAGGAGACATTTTCATTTTGAATCATCTTGTACTGGAACATTTAAGTGGGGTAAAAGGAGGTTTGCCCCTCGAAGAGGCTTATTATCTGAAATTATATATTTTTCAAGGCATTGAGTACTTTTCCTGAGGATTTTCTATGCTATATTGATGTTTGGTTCTTAACATATGGTATCAGAGCTCAAGGTCTTGGGGTTTCGTTGCTACATCTGAGACACCGTGGAATTTTCGCTAAAACCTTTTTTCTACAACGTTTAAGAAGGAACATATTGGAGGATATTTATAAGACGGATCAAGGTACGTTGGGTTCAAAATTCATCTCCTGAGGCCTTATACTTTCGGAGATACAACATGTAAAATATAGGGTTCTGGAATCATCCTGAAATGAGTCATTGCGGAATTTTCGCTATAAAATATTTTCTGTAACGTTTCGGACCCTGAACTCAGGAGACTATTTACAGAAATTATTAATGTATCTGTGGTAAAAATTTCATCTTCTAGGTCATCTTAAATTTGTAGATACACCCTGTGTAAGATAGGGTATCTGACTAGCCCTATTGACTAGTCTCAAGAAGGTGTTCCAGGTAAAACAATCATAACTTCTTCCTAGCATATCCAAATTGCGTGGGACTAGTTGCATTGGATTTTGGACAGTCTGTAGTATTTTGGGTGCGAGTTTCATAATTTTATATCAATTATTTTGTGCGGGGAACACAATACAAGTGAGGTCTCCTGGAAAGGCCAAAAATCGGCAAGTTGTGGGGAAGTTACCGTAAATTCCACTTGGCACATCCAATTTTGATCAGAACTGTGGCATTGCAGAGAAGAAATATTAGAGAAATACATAGGAGAAAGTTTCATACCCAGAAGGGCCAAAAATTGGTAGATACAACAGAAGAAACATTGTCTAGCAGAACCACCTCAAAATCAAGGTTCAAAAGTGATACTTGGCCAACATGCCACCCAAAAAGGGAACTTCTACACCAAATAAGCCTCCAGAAAATCCTACTTGGACTCTTGATGAAGGTGAAGAAATGCGTAGGGACATAAATGAACTACAAAATAAGATGGATTCAATGGAAGCTAAGATGCATTCAATGGAAGTTAAGTTGATGGATTCAATGGAAGCTAAGATGCATTCAATGGAAGTTAAGTTGATGGATTCAATGGAAGCTAAGTTGGATACTAAGATGGATTCAATGGAAGCTAAGTTGGATACTAAGATGGATTCAATGGAATCTAATTTGGACACTAAGATAGATGGTTTAAAAGGGGAGATCATGGAAGTATTGAAAAAGTTCATAACAGAGAAGACACCTGAAAGTGAAAATGCATCCCATGAAATTCATGATGTGGACATAAGGAAGGTGAATCAAGAATGGAGAAACTCCAACTTTGGTTTGAAGATCAACCACATTCCTAAGATTGACATGATGAAGTTTGATGGCAAGGACCCAATCACATGGATACTTCAGATGGAGCAATTCTTTGATCTCCATAATGTGCCACATACACAAAAGGTACGAATTGCTTCTTTATATTTAGAACCTA
>ML777864.1:214688-228931 GCA_009831015.1 Picea engelmannii
AGGCCATTAGTTGTAATTATACCTCCTAGTCTCCTATATATACCAAGGAGACATTTTCATTTTGAATCATCTTGTACTGGAACATTTAAGTGGGGTAAAAGGAGGTTTCTCCCTCGAAGAGGCTTATTATTTGAAATTATATCTTTTTCAAGGCGTTGAGTACTTTTCCTGAGGTTTTTCTATGCTATATTGATGTTTGGTTCTTAACAGTCTTGTGACACTTGTCTTGAGCCTCTTTCTCATTGACCACCTTGTTGGACACACCTACCAAACTTAGAGGGCGGGGGTGAATGAGTGTGGGGCTCTTTTTCCCAAAACTTCCCTGTTACACAAAAACTACTTAGTTAACATTTAACATTTATTCATTACCCATTGATGTCATTTACCACCAGTTAGATGAGAACATATATCAACAATATATCATCAACAAGTCATCACCACAAGGAACACAAAGAACACAAGATGTATGTACAATTTTTCTTTTTATTATGGACAACAATCTGGGGGTTTATCAACAACAAATGAATAGAGTACAACTCTACAAGAGCACCAACTCTATAATGAAAGACTCAGCTTACACCCTCAACACCAACTGAGATGAGGCAACAATCCTCAACATATATCAATTTGTGAACATGTATGTGACCTGTCAGTAGTGCAACCAGCGTGTGCACGCGCCCTAGCTCACTACAGCCCGCGTATGCACATAGCCAGTGTATACAACAACATGTGTATACCTTCTGAGTTGTTAGGGTTTGTCCTTCAAGATCAACTCAGATTGTCTGCAATCAATATATCATTCTCTTCTGTCTCTTATTGTCCAATCTGACCACCAACCATTCACAACACATCCAATCTCTCCAATATCTTGTTCATGCTCCACAACAAAACAATATGAATGATATCTCAATCATGTATAAACAACTAGTATACCATAGCAATCATGTCACCACTGAATCACAAGAGTACTAATCACTCCATCAACCAAATCATCCAAACTGAACCTTATCATAGAAGCCATAGAAATAAGTCCCTAACCATTCACAACACATCAAACAATAGTATCCATCAAGAAAATAATGTAACGATACCGGTGTCTCAGTGATAGATCTGAGCCCATAGAATGCATATCTGGAACCTGCCTCATCATCCAAGAGCTTGGCACCAGCTCAAACACAAATCTCCATGATTTTATCCACTATATGCTCCTTTTCCACAGTCATCCCGCATATACCTTCAATGTATACGCACCCTATACACAGACAACCCGTGTATACCTCAAAAACTAGGGTTTCTGAAGCTCCGAGAATTTTCCCGTCAAGATTTCCGACATTGCCGAAACTTTGATGCATCCATCAGATCCTCCTCTCACTCTCTTTCTTAGAATAGATCTTCAATCATTCTCAAGAGATTCATACCAAATATGCTCTCACAAGAATCTCTCCATCAATAATCCACAAGATAATCTCACAAGGATCTCTCCATTGATCCACTAAAAGGATTTATTGCAAGAGTCCATAACTATCTTATTTATACTTTCACCCTCTAGGTCACTTAACCCATTTCTAGGTCACTTAACCTATTTTCCTTATTTTAGGGTTAAGCACTTTCCATAAATAGAAATTTATCCAATATTTATTATTTAAATATTCCTTCTTGATTTTGTCACCTTATTTTTTGATTTTGTCATTTCTCTTTATTATTTAAATAATGATTTCTTCTTTTAGGTCACTTTGACTTCTTTGACCTTGGGGGCTTCAAGCCTTCATATGGGGGTCCTCCAACTTCATAAGGCCATAACTCTCAAACCGTGAGGAGTTATGTGACATTCCACATACCACCGGAAATGGCATGACAAGCACTATCCATCTAGGATAGTTTCACCAACAACTTCATTTATCTTCATATCATTATTCCACATACAAGCATGGGTCCTCCAACCATTATTCTAGGATAACTCAATCCGCAAAGCTTCTTCCCGTGAGGTCTTTCAGCATAAGGGGACCACTTTGGAGTTCATACATTTGTGCACCTTATCAATCAAGGTAAGACAATAATGTGTCATATTTTCATCAAACAAACTATGCATCATCATGTATCAACTCATTGATCCATCTTCATTTATGCATCATATCAATGATCCATTTGTATCAATTGGTTTCCACTTTGACATTTATCATTCTCATCAAGGACTATGCATCGTATCAATGATCCATATTTATCAATTGTTTTCCACTTTGACATCTATGATTCTCATCAAGGACTATACATATACATTGTTCATCAATCATCAATCAATCAATCCTTTGAAATCAATCAATCACTTGACATCAATCAATCAAACCATTTCCATCAATGAAAACATGATCCAACAATCTCCCCCTTTGGCATTGATGGCAATACCAACATTGATGTCAACACCAATTACCAATTATTGATGTCAACATGTAGATAAGGCATGCTCTACATCAATAATCAATGTGACTATCTCTCCCCATCAATAAACATCAATCAAATCTATGTGGTTAACTCTCCCCCTTTGACATCAATGGAAAAGCACCATTCTCCTCTTGGGGTTTCTCCCCCTGTCTAAGTGCCTTTGATCTTCCTCTGAATAATCTCTCCCCTTTTGAACAAGGGATATTACTCTGATGTAATGTTGAATATACATCGAACATACTCCCCTTGTGACCATCACTCGCCCTGGAATTATGCTTATGTGCTCTTTCTTCAAATATAGGGATCTTTTCTAGGTATGCATCTGATAAATATCTACTCCTAGAATCATGGGAAGAAGAATGACTCCCCGTATAGGTATGTATCCCCCTATCTTCTCTTTCAATGACGATCCTTGGACCTATCCATGCATCAACCTTGTGCCATACAATTCATCATGAAGAAAAATATTAAATAAATAAATCATGTGCCAAAATGTGTGCTCATCATACATAAAACCTATGTACATCAACCATGTACATCATCATCTTGCAATGTGCCAAAATGTATCATCTATGGAATGTATCAATCATATACCTCAATCAATATGCCAACATGTGCATCTACCAATATGCCAACCATGTGCATCTACCAATATGCCAACCATGTGCATCTATCAACAATACCATCTATGAGTGTACCATCATGCATCATCACTTACACCAAGCAAGTATATCAACCATTCATCAAAAAGATATGACTCCCCAATGATGTACAACATGACGATCAACTCAAATCACCAACTACATGTCTCAATATGTAGCCCAACCACATGCAAAATGCATGCACCAAGATATCCGTCATATGCTTTCAATAATACATCATAAGACATATCAATGAAACTCAAATATGTACCATCCATGTACCCCAATAGATCAGCATCAATCCATACTCATGGGTTAGTGCCATACACCTAAGATTTATTTTACATTGTCACCTTACACGATCTAACATAGAATCATGAAAAACCTGCAGCAAACAATGTTAGAATCCTGCAATAAACAATGTCAAACCCTGCATCACAGAGTTATACCATCACATCAAACTCCAATCTTGTGCATAGCGCTTTTCTTTAGGCTTTACCACATATACGTGGTCTGCTGCACAACAACTCATGTATGTACACAACCTATTCAAGGTCAACCTTCGTATCTACACGACTGATATCACTGTCACCCACGTATGCTTTAGTAGATGACTTACTTGAGCTTCCCTTCAGTCTTTCATCCTGTTTTGGTTGTTTTTTCTTCTTCACCCACTTCTGTAGAGGTTCCTTCTTATCAGAACTTGATCTCTGAGCATCCATCTTTTCAAAGATGTCTCCCTTTCTTACTTCATTCCTTATTCTAGCCATGCTATGTGAATTTCTCATCATGGAATTTCTTCTTGTGTTCCAACACTCCAGGGATTTGTGGCCAAAACCACTACAGCTGTAGCATCTCATGGTGTTACAGTGAACAATAATGTGTCCTACTTGATCACATCTCCAACACCTCATGGTGTTATAAAATTGTCCAGTATATCTCCTTTCATAAGATCTACACTCAAAATATTTGTGACCATATCCCTTACGTGAATAACAATGCCCATGAAAAATACTTTCATACCTTTGCTTTGGTGTCCCAAAAGTATCTTCTTGATTTCTTGCTTGCTTTGTTCTTTTGAAATTTTCCTTGCCTTGTGTAGATGGTTGTTTTGCAACATTGTCTTCCTTCTTTGATGAACTTACCTCATGCTTCTTTGAGGTGCTTGATTCAGCATATGTAGCTTCTTCTTTGTATCCAAGACCTGATTTATCAAGTGGTGATATTTGACTTTCCAAGATCTCATCCAAGATTTGTGAACTATTCAAGAATTTGTTTGACTTTTCTACCTTCTTTCTAAGCTCAACAATTTCAGCTTCTAACTTACAACATGACTCTTCCTTTTCATTTATTTGATTCTTCAATAGTTCTTCTATTCTTTTGGATTCTTCAATTTGGGTCTTGAGATGGACAATGATTTCAAAACTTTTGCTAATCTCATCATCTACATTAATATCTTCTTTTCCATTCTTTAGTCTTGTGATCTCTTCTTCCTTTTCTTTTAATTTGGTATTATTGCTCTCTTCTTGTTCCTTGATCATTTCCTTTAGTTTCAATATGTGTTTTAGACTCCTCCTAAGAAACTTCTTAGTGTTACCCGAAAGATAGTTGTAGTCTATATAATAATGATCACTTCTATATCTATATAAACCCTCTTCAATTTCATTTTGAAGTTTTAATAGATTTTCTTCTATTCTTTTCATGGGATAATTACCATCAAACTTTACACAAACTGTTTCAATATATTCTTCTTTACTTGTAGAGAAAAATTCATCATCATAATTGCAATCAAGGATTTTTTAGGGTTCTTTACCTTCATTTGAAATATCTTCACGATCTTCCATTTTTCCAACATCAACACATAGTTCTTTGCCTTCATTTGAAATGTCTTCAAGATCTTCCTTTGTGCTATCATCACTTGATTCTTTATCTTCACTTGAAATGTTTTCAAAATCACATTTAGAAATAAAGCATTCAAGAGTTTCTAGAGATTCTTTACCTTTAGTGATCTTGATGGAGTGATATTCAATATCTTCTTTCTCCTTCTTGCTTTGATATGTTTCCTCTAGCTTTAACCATAGATCCTTGGCAGAAGTGCATTGTCCCATGCTCTCTTTAATAGGGCTTGAGAGCCTTAAGAGCCAATGCATCATTCTTCTTTCCTTCTCTTTGAGCTGCAAACTTTGACTTGTTCTTCAAGGGAACTGATCCACCAATCACTGTCTTCCAAATAGCTGCGCCCATTGTCTTCAAATATAATCTCATCTCTATTCTCCAAGTAGAATAGTTTTCCTCATCAAGGATTGGAACTTCATCATCCATTTGTGTGTCTATGGATCTCCTTCAAGCTTGTTAAGGCTTTTAGTGAAGGCCCACTCTGATACCAATTTTTAGAGACACCTACACACTTAGAGGGGGGCTGAATGAGTGTGGGGCTCTTTTTCCCAAAACT
Organism: Picea engelmannii; assembly: GCA_009831015.1. Lineage (NCBI taxonomy): Eukaryota > Viridiplantae > Streptophyta > Pinopsida > Pinales > Pinaceae > Picea > Picea engelmannii. The sequence goes on from ML777864.1 coordinate 220,221, forward strand.
TTCCTCTTACACAAAAAATTCTTAGTTAAAATTCAACATATCTTCATTACCCATTAATTTCATTTAACACCAGCTAGATGAGAACATATATCAGCAACATATATCAACAATATATCATCAACAAGTCATCACCACAAGGAACACAAAGAACACAATATCTATGTACAATTTTTCTTTTTATTATGGACAACAATCAGGGGGTTTATCAACAACAACTGAATAGAGTACAACTCTACAAGAGCACTAACTCTATAATGAAATACTCATATTACACCCACAACACCAACTGAGATGAGGCAACAATGCTCAACAGATATCAATCTGTCAATAGGTACGCGACCTGTCAGTAGTGCAGCCAACATGTGCACGCGCCCTGGCTCACTATAGCCCGCGTATGCACGAAGCTATTGTATACAACAACCTACGCATACCTTCTGAGTTGTTAGGGTTTGTCATTCAAGATCAAGTCAGATTCTCTGGAATCAATCTATCATTCTCTTCTGTCTCTTACTGTCCAATCTAACCACCAGCCATTCACAACACATCCAAGCTCTCCAATAGCTTGCTCATGCTCCACAACAAATCAATATGAATGATATCTCAATCATGTATAAACAACTAGTATACCATAGCAATCATGTCACCACTAAATCACAAGAGTATTGATTACTCCATCAACCAAAGCATCCAAACTGAACCATATCATAGAAGCCATACCAAGAATTCCCTAAGAATTCATAACACATCAAACAATAGTATCCATCAAGACAATAATGTAACCATACTAGTGTCTTAGTGATAGATATGGAACCTGCCTCATCATCCAAGAGCTTGGCACCAACTCAAACATAAAACTCCATGATTTTATCCACTGTACACTCGCTATCCACAGTCAACCCGCATGTACCTTCAATGTATACACACCCTATACATAGACAACATGCATATACCTCAGAAACTAGGGTTTCTGAAGCTCCGAGAATTTTTCTATCAAGATCTCTGACATTGCCAAAACTTTGATGTGTCCATCAAATCATCCTCTCGCTCTCTTTCTCAGAATACATCTTCAATCATGCTCAAGACATCCATACCAAAGATGCTCTCACAAGAAGCTCTCCATCAATACTCCACAAGATAATCTCACAAGGAGCTCTCCATTGATCCACTAAAAGGATGTATTGCAAGAGTCCATAGCTATCTTATTTATACTTTCACCCTCTAGGTCACTTAACCCATTTCTAGGTCACTTAACCTATTTTTCTTATTTTAGGGTTTACCACTTTCCATAAATATAAAGTTCTCCAATATTTATTATTTAAATATTCCTTCTTTATTTTTTCACCTTATTTTTTGATTTTGTCACTTCTCTTTATTATTTAAATAATGATTTCTTCTTTTAAGTCACTTTGACTTCTTTGACCTTGGGGGCTTCAAGCCTTCATATGGGGGTCCTCCAACTTCATAAGGCCATAATTCTCAAACCATGAGGATTTATGTGACATTCCACATACCATCGGAAATGGTATGACAAGACCTATCCATATAGGATAGTTTCATCAACAAATTCATTGAACTTCATCTCATTATTCCACATACAAGCATGGGTCCTCCAACCATTCTTCTAGGATAAGTCAATCTGCAAAGCGTCTTCCCATGAGGGATTTCACCATAAGGGGAACACTTTGGAGTTCATCCATTTGTGCACCTTATCAATCATGATAAGACAATAATGAGTCATGTTTTTATGAAACAAACTATGCATCATCATGTATCAACTCATTGATCCATTTTCATCTATGCATCATATCAATGATCCATTTTTATCAATTGGTTTCCACTTTGACATCTATCATTCTCATCAAGGACTATGCATCATATCAATGATCCATCTTTATCAATTGGTTTCCACTTTGACATCTATCATTCTCATCAAGGACTATACATATATATTGTTCATCAATCATCAATCAATCAATCCTTTGAAATCAATCAATCACTTGAAATCAATCAATCAAACCATTGGCATCAATGACAACATGATCCAACACACCTATCGGATTCAAATTTACACATGTTCACAGATTCTCCTATAAATATGGAATGTGTATTTTTGAAGTTTATTTAACTCCACAACTTGTCTCATTCTTCTACCACTTGGCCAACCCCTTTGGATTCCTAACTCCCTATTTAACAGTTGCTTCAATGTTTGTCCCTTTTTCCACATGTGTTTATTTTCATAACATAATGAGGTTTTACAATTCAATTTTGGTCAATCGACCAAATTGTCTTTTCGGAAAAATAATTAAAATTCTAAAATAAAAACAATAATATAAATAATAATTAAAAATCCAAGTTGTGGGGTGTCACATGAAGGCTCATAGAAAAATAATTTAAAAATATGGTTTGGGTTTAATAGGAACGTATAACTCTCCCTTGGACCCCCCTCTCTTTTGGAAACTTATCCCCCATGTGTATGTCCATGTTCAATTTTAGACGATGATACATTTTATTTATAATTTTCAATATACATCATTTACATATTACATTGTTGGGTCCATGGCCATGCATCATATTTACATTATACATCACTAAACCAAGAATTAAAAATGGAGATGTTACATTCCTCTCCACCTACAATTTGCATTGTCCTTAGTGTACATCACCACGCAAATTTATATATTCACATACATAAATTTTTACATCAAAATAACTAATAATTTCTCACCTTGATGACTCATGCAACAAATCCAACCAACAACTCTCATTCCCCTCAACTCGCACAACCGAAGGAATGGGATCCAACACAGGTTGGATAGTAAGTTTCATATTTGTGGCTCTAGGAATTCCAACAACAAAATTGAGTCTTCATACACTTATGTACCATTGTACATTTGGTTTTATTCATTTTTTTCAAATATTTGCAGGTATTCCTCCTGAATGGCCTCCTCATGCTCCCACGTGGCGTCTTTAAAACAATAGAAATTCCATTATACCTTTACTAGGACAATGTATTTGTTCATGGGCAATTTGAATTTATGTTCTAGGATGCATACTGGCTCCACCCAAAAGTCCCCTTCGTTTTCCACCTGGATCACAGCCCAGTCTATCACATAGCTAGGATTAGGTACATACTTCTTTAGTCAAGACACATGGAACGCATTATGAACTTTTATGGATGTAGTTAATGAAATCATGTATGCAAATGATATTTTCCTCTTTAGGATTTCAAATGGCCCACAATATATCACTCCCAACTTGGGGAACCTTCCTAATCTCAAGGAGATCCTCTTAGATTTAACTTTTAAAAGTACATTCACTCCCACTTCAAATTCCCTATGTTTTCTTCCTTTATTGCCATGAATCATTTTCCTATCCTATGCAATCTTTAAACTCTAACCGATATTTACCATCTTCTCTTCCATTTCAATTAACAATTCTAGCCCAATAATGGATCATTTATATGTTAGGTTATCCTAGCTCACTAATGCGTTACATTTTCTTCCATACAAGAATTCAAATGGGCTCATCTTGAATTATTTGTGATACCCATTGTTGTAATAAAATTTAACTAAATGTAGACAGTCCTCCCACCTAGAAGGTGTGTTCATTACATACATTCTCAACATGTATTCAATTATCTGGTTAATCCTCTTCACTTGCCCATCTGACTTTGCGTGATATGCTATAGTGAAATTCAAATTAGTCCTAAATAATTTAAACAATCCCTTCCAAAAATTGGAAGTGAACTTGGGATCTCAGTTTGATACTATTTTCTTAGTCACACCATGCATCCTAGCAATCCCTTTCATCTAAATTTATGCAATATTGGCTACCTTATGAGTTATTTTTACTAGTATCAAATGTATAGCCTTCGTAAGTTTTTCCACCACTACAATGATAGAATCACATTGCCTTGTTTTCCTGGGCAATTTAGTAATGAAATCAATAGCAACAATTTCCAATTTCAATTTAAGAATGGGAAATGGTTGTAGCAATCCTACAGGATGTTTGTGCTCAATATTTACCTTCTGGCATTCCATGCATCTAGAAATAAAATTAGCTACATATTTGTTCATATTGGGCCCAAAAAAATTAGCCTCTTATGGTTGCAATAGTTTTTTGGTACCCTAAGTGTCTAGCATATGACACATTTTGCATCTCTTTTAGAACTAAATTTCTCAAGTCCTAAGAATTAAGAACATAAACTATGTTCCTATACAAGATATTCCATTTTCTTCCAACATGTAATCTTTATATTTTTGTTGTAAGATATCTTTAACTCGTGCATAATGTGGGTTTGTTTTTATAGCTTCTAGGATTCTATCTTTTAAATCCATACTGTACATACTAATGGTTGTAGCACGCATTTTATGCACCCTTCCATTGAATGCATCAACTACTTTATTCTATTTTACCGTGATGTTCTTGATGTCAAAGTCTTATTCACTAAGAAATTCTAGCCATCTAGTTTTTTTCCGAAATTTATTATTGGTTGCTCAAACAAGTATTTCAAACCACTATGATCTATTCTCAATTCAAATATTCTACCCATGAGATAATTCCTCCTCATTTTTAAAGCATGTACCATGGCTTCCAACTTTAAGTCATGTGTAGCATAATTTATTTCATGTTCCTTCAACTTTCTTGACTCGTAACAAATTACATACCCATTTTGGGTAAGGACTCTACCAAGCCCTTGCTTGTATGTATGTTTGCACAAAACAAAATATTTATTTGGATATGCAATCTTTAAAATAGGTCCACTAGTTAATGAATCTTTGAAGTGATGGAAAATTTATTCACACTTGGTATTCCATATAAATTGTATTCCCTTCTTTTGCAACGATTTTATTAGGTGTGCAATCTTATAGAAACCTGCAATGAGTCTATTGTAGTAACTAGATAAACATATAAATGATATAACCTATGAAATATTAGTTGGTGTTGGCCAACTTTTGATTTCTTCAATCTTTTCTTGATCCACTTTTGTGCCATCTTTTAAGATAATGTGGCCCAAATAATGGATCTTCTTTTGATAAAAAGTGCACTTTCTAAACTTGACATACAATTGGTTCTATCTTAACACTTGTAGCACCATGCTCCTCCTTTGTCTCGGTGTATATAAGAACATCATCCAAGAAGACAATAATTTTTTTTTCCAGGTAATATCTAAACACTCCATTCATTAAACATATAAAATTAGATGTTGTATTTGTCAACTCAAGTGACACCACTACAAACTCATAATGGCCTTACCTTGTCGTAAAGGTTTTCTTCTTAGTATCTTCTTCTTAGATTCTTACATGATGATAATATGATCTCAATTCAATTTCAGAAAATATCTTTGCTCCCTTCAAATAATCAAAACAATTGTCGGTTCTTGGAAAATGATACTCATTATTTATAGTAACCTTGTTCAGTTGTCTGAAGTCAATACACAACCTCAGAGTTGCATCATTTTTCTTCCCAAAAAAAACTGGGGAGCCCCAGAAGAAACACTTGGGTGTATGTACCCCTTCTTCAACAACTCTTCTAGATGCATATACAATTGTTTCAGTTTGTGTCTGGTCATTCTATAAGGAGTTTTGGAGACTGGGGTAGCTCCAGGAATTAAGTCAATAGAGAAATAAATATCTCTCTTCAGTGGTAATTCCAACAATTTCTGAAACATGTCTACATATATATGGAACCCTTTTCTAAAACTTGTTTTCAGTTGCAATGATGAAACATATTTAACATATATATGCCTTGGAATAAATTTAACTCTCCTTGAATTCCCTTCTTCATAAAGACATGTGAAATCCTTATTGTAACAATCTAAGACGATATGATGCTTGTCTAACCAATCCATACCAATCAAGAAGTGGTAGGGCCCAAGTGGTATGATGTTGAAATCACGCTTAGTACTGACTCCATTCATGTTCACTAGGCAATATCTAACAAGTTCAATGATTTTTCTCTTGGTTCCAGTAACTAGTTGAACTAACCAAGGTTTTTCATGCTTACATTTCATCAATTTAATTCTTTCAACTAGATTTGGATCTATATAGCTATGAACGGGTCCAAAATCAATCAAAATAGCTATGGTTTGATTATCAATATTACCTTCTACCTCAATCATGTGGGATTGATAGTCTTCTTGTTTATTGTCCAAGGCTACATAAATCCTTGGCATGAGCCTTCCCACGTCCTCCATTGCATACTCCTTCTTTATGTTATGTAAAATCCCCATCCTATATCCCCTATGAGAATAATCATTGTACAAGAAGTCCCCTCCACATCCCCAACACTTTATAGGATGTTCTCTTGGCATCTTCCCCAAGGAATGTGTTATTTAAGTTTCACCTTGTGCCATCTTCCCTTTATGATATGCTTGAGAGATATTCCTGATGAAATGAAGCTTGAATCCTTTCTTCCTCTAATCCATCTTTACTTTAGTCTTATCATCCTATGACTTTTGGAAATCTATCCTTCATTTGTTCGTCTCATACATGTACTTATCTTTCCTCATGGTTTCTTACAAATTCTTGGGCTCATCAAACTGAATTTTATCCTTGTAGAATGATGGTAGTCCACTCAATAAATTATGAATTTTGACCTTCTCGTCCCTACTGAAGTCCATGTACCTCATAATTTCCAAGAATGTCCTCTCATACTCTTCCATGGTCATGTTTCCTAGAATGATCTCAAAGAATTCTTGCATATTATTGCCACATTTATGCTCGGAAAAGTATTGTTGCTAGAAATATTTATTAAACTACTTCTAAGAAATTCTCTTCTCGTCAATATGCTTGGATTTCTTTAGTTTGTCCCATCATATGGAAGCCTTCCCTTGAAGATGATATATGATAATTATTTCTTTCAGGTTTGATGAGTAATCATGTAGCTTGAAGTATTTTTTCATGTGCAACAACCAGGCTTCAACATCTTCACCCTTTTTATTCTCTCCATGTAATGGTGGTGGCTTGAGTTTCCTTAGATCCCCTTGCAAGATATATGACCTATATATTCTCCTACGATGTATGAAAAGGGACATACTTGGGATATTCATTGATTTTGAATGTGCACAAGATATTTTGGTCGAGTGTCCTGGTAAAATGACAATGCATACTAGCACTCCTTGAGTTCCTATATCCCCTATGATAATCCCTTCTATCATGACATCTTGATGTTTCTACTTGTCTTTCATTGGCTACTTGTTTTTCTTATTTTTTCATAAATCTTATTAATGTTTCCTTGTTATATATTTAGACTTTGTAGAAAATGAGTGTTAATTTGATTCTACTTTTTCAGTATTTAGACACATTCTCCTATGAATCGTCTTCCAAAAAGTATACTTATGCCTCATTTTGAGTTCTGAGATGAAATTTATAACTTTCTAGGTTTTGTCATTTCTACTCAATTGTGCACTATTCTCATTGGTGCAATCTTGTTGAGAGACAATATTATTCCATTTGTAAAGGAAAATGTCTCAAGAATCATAATTGTTTTTATATCAGGTGTAGATAGTATTTATGATTGTGAACAAACAACAATTTTCAGATTCAAAATCTGATGCTCTGGTAAATTTCTGTATAAATATGGAATCGACAACTTCACACTTTTATGTTTTCTCTAGACCTAGAATTTGTTAAGCCCTAATATTGGTTCATTACCCCTTAATTGGGGCATATTACATTAGTAATGTTATTTTGTTTATGTAAGATTTATTCCATTAGTTTTAATTATACCTCCTAGTCTCCTATATATACCAAGGAGACATTTTAATTTGGAATCATCTTGTACTTGAACATTTATGTGGGATAAAAGGAGGTTGCCCCCTCGAAGAGGCTTATTATCTGAAATTATCTCTTCTTCAAGGCGTTGAGTACTTATTCTGAGGTTTTTCTATGCTATATTGATATTTGGTTCTTAACATATGGTATCAGAGCTCAAGGTCTTGGGGCTTTGCTGCTACATCTGAGACACCGTGGAATTTTTGCTATAAATTTTTTTCTACAGCGATTCAGAAGGAACGACTTGGAGGATATTTAGTAGACGGATCAAGGTACATTGGGTTAAAAATCAACTCCTGAGGCCTTATACTTTCGGAGATACACCCTTTGTAAGATAGGGTTCTAGAATCATCCTAAAATGAGTCATTGTGAAATTTTCGCTATAAATTTTTTTCTGTAACGTTTCAAACCCTAAAATCTGGAGGATATTCTCAAAAATTAGTAAGGTATCTATGATAGAAATTGAAGCTTCTAGGTCATTTTAAAGTTGTATATACACCCTGTGGAAGATAGGGTATCTGACTAGTCCTATTGACTAGTCTCAAGTACGTGTTCTGGGTAAAACAATCATAAATTCTTCCTAGACTATCCAAATTGAGTGAGACCAGTTGCATTGGATAGTGGACAGACCTTAGTAGTTCTGGTACAAGTTTCATAATTTAATATCAATCATTTTGTGCGGGGCACGCTATACAAGTGACATCTACTGGAAAGGCCAAAAAACAACAAGTTGTGGGGAAGTTACCATAAATTCCACTTGGCACATCCAATTGTTATCAGACCTATGGCATTGAAGAGAAGAAATATCAGAGACCTACAAAAAATAAAATTTCATACTCAGAAGGGCCGAAATTTTGGAGATACAATAAAAGGAAGATTGTCTAGAAGAACCACCTCAAAATCAAGGTTTAAAGTGATACTTGGCCAACATGCCAC
>ML777864.1:237622-251001 GCA_009831015.1 Picea engelmannii
TAAAATAAATAAATAAATAAAATATATTTAAATCTCTTTACGTAAAATTAAAATTGAATCAAAGTAAAAAGTGACTCACCTCATTTCAGATGTCCAAATGCTCAACCCTTTGAAGAAGCCAAAAATAATTTCTGAAAACGACAAAGAAGTCTAGAGAAACTACAGAGATTATTCTGGGTAAAAAAGTAAAAACTACAGAGATTATTCTCGTTCAAAACCCTAGATATATAATCTTAGAAATAAAACATCTCCTAAAAAATAAATAAACAGAGAAGTATTATTGGCGTTGAAAACCCTAGATATGTAATCTTAGAAATAAAATATCTCCTTAAAAAAAAGTATTATTGGTGTTGAAAACCCTAGATATATAAGCTTAGAAATAAAATATCTACTTTAAAAAAAAAGAAAAAAAGAAAAAAAAAGAGAAGTATTATTCCTGTTAAAATCAACCGAGATATAATTTCAAAACCACAGAGAACTAGTATGCCCATTCCAAACCTCTGAGAAATATTAATTTCAAAACCGCAGAGAAGTAGTATTCCTTCAAAACTGCAGAAAAATATTATTTTCGTTCAAAACTGTAGAGAGATATTATTCTCGTTCAAAACCGCAGAGAGATATTATTCCCGTTCAAAACCACAGAGAAATATATATATATATATATATATATATATATATATATATATATATATATATTATTATTATTATTTAGTATGGACAACGAAATGAACTTGAATTTCATGTTGTGTGTTAATTTCCTCATTTAGATTTAGTATGAGAGATTTTAATGAGTTATTTTATTAGTGACATGACCCACCTGGGGGCTCGGTACAATACAAAGTGGTATCAGAGCTACTGGTTCAATACTAGACCCATATGGTCCAAGAACCGATTTGGGTAAAATTCGTTGCTACAAATTTGGGTAAAATTCTCTAATACAGATTTGTCTGTGAAGAAATTGGAAAAAAAAGGAGAAAATTATAGTCCAATCCCCAAATTCATGGTCAAGGTTCATATTAGAATGAATCAAAACTATTTAGGATAATTTAATGAAGTTAATTTGCAAGTTGTAGAGCTAAATTCAACTTGGAATGGTCAAATTTTGAGTTTTAATGGCTGCTATAGAGTTACAGGAAGTTTGGTGAATAGACGATCGAGATATGTTTTGATATCGAGATCAATAGATGAGATCCATCATGATACATTTAAAAATCCATAAGGTTCGAACATTTTGAAAGGTTGATTAAATCAACGACTAGGATTTATTTCAGGGATTTTTGAAATGGATCAGATCAACGACATGTGTTCATTTCAGTTATTGAGGATATGGAAGAGAGTTGATGGCTAATATCATCTTGAGTAAGAGATCATTGGCCCAATCCACCTAGAATTTGATAAAAAAATACTAAGTGTTGAAGTTCCCCAACTGAATTCGTCGATGGTCGATGGTCAAATCAGTGAAATTTGCGGAGAGTTTTGATTTTGTTAGCATAACTCATCAACGGTTGATAGTTGAATCGGTGAGTTTAGTGAAGACTTGATTTTGACCAAAATAAGTCTTCGATTGTTGATGGTTGATGAATCGGGGATCGATAAATTTTTGCCAAATTTTCTAAGTGTTAAAGTTTACGAACGAAAATTGATGATGATCGATGGTCGAGGATTGGTAGGATTTGAAGAAAGTTTCATGCGTCCAGATAGGATCGTCGATCATCAATGGCCAATGAATCAGGGATCGAGAAAATATGGTGAAGGTTTCATGCATCTAGGGGGACTTTTGATCACTAATGACCGAGAAATCAAGGGTTGACAAATTGTGGTGAGAGTTTTCATTTGTACAAGAGAAGTGGTCGATCGTTAATGAAGGAAAAGAGAATGATGATGTCATCATCCATGTGTCATGGCACACCAACATCCATGTGCCATGACACATCCCCCAAGTTGACACCCCAGGATGATGTGTCATGCCACGTCATCCTAGAAGTGGTCGATGGTCGATGGTAAGGTCAACCAATTTGGTGAAGTGTTTTCAACAGTCATTGAGGATCGTCGATGGTCAGGCATCAATCAAATTAGTGAGGATTTTCATTCGTCAATGAAGATCATTGATGCCTAATGGTCGAATTGGCCGATTTAGAGTTATGTTGTTAATCAGTCATCGGGGAGTTCGACTGATGGCCGACGGTCGCGCCAGTAGGTCAGGAAAAGTTCGGTGCGCACCTAAGGGAGAATGTCGGTCATCGATGGTCGATGTAGCACATATCAATGACTCATATTCCATGTAATTTGAGATCAACTGCTTGGATTTTAGGGGTTGTTATAGTCGTAAAATAGTCAATTTTATGCGAAAATTTGTGGATTTTGAAGGTCATTAACTAGTGGGGCATTTTTTAGGGCCTAAACAACGGTTTTAGGTAGTTGAAACCCACGAGAATTGGGTGTACCAAGGTACAAGTTTGATCTATAGCTCAAATAAAAAGAACTTGGAGAGAGCTATTTAATGAGCTAAATGATTCACGAAATAGATCTTGTATGAGGAAGCTACAATAAAAAAAATGAGGGTAAAATTTTGGCACGGAAGTTACTTCCATAGGGCATAACTCCATGATCAAGAGTTTGTTTTGGGCACAAGAGAAGTCAAAGGAAATCTTATGACCCATAGAATCCAACAATGAAATTAGATTTTGGTTATGGGTATCTAAAAATGTGTCGAGAGTGAAAGAAGACACCTATAGCATATAGGGATAAATTGGGTAAATTAATCAAAACTTCTTCGAACCATAAATTTTAGCTCAGAGCTTGGATTTGAGTAAATGAATAGTGAGGTTGGAAAGATATTGAGGATTAGAAGTCATATGTCAACCCATAATTTTAAATTGGGAATTATATTTTCTTAGAAAGAGATAAAAGAGATTGTTGTAGTAATAAATGAGTGGAAATTGCAACATGTGGATGTTCTAACTTTTTGCTTAGAATTTAGATTGAGGCATGAGTACATCCATTATAAAATTGTTTCAAAGAGGAATGCATTTAATGAATCATACTTGATATTAGTGCATTAATATTCTTAATAGTTTAAAATTAAGAACAACTTGTAATCTAATTAATAAATATTTTGCAATATGTTCAATTATAACAACAATTATTGCATGCACACTCTTGCAGAATTAGAGATACAAAAAGAAGACTTTAGTTCCTACATGAGAAATAGAGATATGGAGGATTCTCAAGGGTCTTACAATTATGGAGAATAAATTAGAGGTATGCATGTCAACATGGGTAATGTTGAGACTAAGTATAATGGAAGAAGAGATGAACATGATCCTGTAACTATGAGAATCCTACAAAATGAAATGCAAAGTTATAGTGTCGATAATGAGAGGATCATGAAGGCTCAATAAGAGATAATTCAAAGCATGAACATGCTATATAAGTAAGTCAACAAATATTCAGGCACATGGTAAGAATTTAGTGCCAAGCAAGTGGAGGAGTCTAGGTCGCATGATAGGAGGGATGATCATGGAGGATATATATGATCAAGGAGTATTAGTATAAATCGCCATCAACATTCCCCAGGGAACTAGACTAGAAAAACATATGCACGTTCAAGGTCAAAAAGAAACCCAAGTATATCTCCTATCAAGCATTAGATAAGGAGACATGAGTCAAATATATTGCAAGGGGAATTGAGGAAAATCAAGTCAACATCATTTGATGGAGAAAACAGGAAAGACGAAGATGCAAAATCATGGTTGTTGGGAATGAGGAAATATTTCCAAATTCATAACTATTCATCAAATGCAGAAGCCATAATTGCATCCTAGCACCTTCAAGGGAAGACATCTATGTGGTGGGATCGACTGAAGAAGGTTAATCACCTTGATGAGAAGATAATTTCTTGGAAGCAGTACAAGAAATACTTAAATTAGCAGGAGTACTTATCAGAACAATATTATGACAAGAAGATGCAAGATTTATTTGAACTCAAACCTGAGAACATGAACATGGATGAGTATGAGAGAAAGTTATTGGAACTTCTTAGGTATGTGAGCTTCATCAGAGATGAGAAGGTCAAAATCCATAGGTTCTTGAGTGGACTACCATCCTTTTACAAGGATGAAATTTAGTTTGATGAGCCCAAGAATTTAGAAGAAGACATAAGAAAGGAAAAGTATTTGTATAAGAATAATAGAGGAAATCTAGCTTTCCAAAGGGCCTAGGATGAAAAGAAGAAAGGAAATATGGATAAAAGGAAGAAAGGATTCAAGCCACCTTTCATGTAGAATAGATCTAAATCATATCAGCAAGGGTAGCCATCTCAAGGTGATTAGAAAATGAAAGATTCCATGGGAAAGAGGTGAAGACAACAACCCATAAAGTGTCGGGGATGTGAAGGAGATCACATGTATAAATAATTTTCTCATTGAGGAGATAAGATGAATACTTTTCATAGAATCAAGAAGGAGGAGATAGTAGAAGACATAGGAAAAAAAATTCCAAGAATCTATGCAGCCTTGGACCAGGGATGATTTTAAGGATGGAAATTTATTTTAAAATATAGAAACCTTGGAAAATCTTACTAATCCTTCATATGCCAACTCTAAATGTTTGGCGATATTTTTGTAAAAAAATTCAAATTTATAAGTATTTTATATAGTTTTTATAAAATTTTGGCGATTTTGAAGGTAAAATAATTTTATCCTATAGAATTTGGGCGAACCATTTTTAAAATAACGAATCTCTTTTTTGGAAAAACCATGGAAAATTAGCCCATGAGCGAAATTTAGCCCCTAAAATCATCCCTGCCTTGGACAATACACGAGCAGACTATCAATCCCACATGATTGAAGTGGAAGGTAAGATTGATAATAAACCCATAGATGTTTTAGTTGATTTTGGAGCTAGTCATAGGTATATAGATCCAAAGCTAATTGAAAGATTTAAATTGAATAAATGTAAACATGAAAATTCTTGGTTAGTTCAACTAGCTATTGGAACCGAGAGAAGAATTAATGAGCTCGTTAAAGAATTCCCTATAAATATGAATGGAACTAACATTAAGGAATATTTGAACATCATACCACTTGGGTCTTATGATTGATTGATTGGCTAGAAAATAATCGTTTTGTTTTAGATTGTTATAACAAGGTGTTCACATGTCTTGATGACGAAGGGAATTCAAGGATGGTGCAAGATATTCCAAGGACTATATCTGTTTGATAGATTTCAACATTGCAGCTGAAAACAAGTTTTATAAAAGGATGCTAGATATATGCAACCCATATGGAAGAGCCAATGAAGGATAAGGAGCCAAGTCTCAAATATTTTCCAGTCTTAAAAGAGTATGAAGATGTGTTTGAGGATTTGAAAGGATTTTCCACCAAAGAGGGACATAGATTTCTCAATTGAATTAATTCTTGGAGATACCCCAGTATCTAAGACTCCCTACAGAATGAGCACGCCCAAGCCAAAAGAGTTGCAAATGCAACTAGAAGAATGGTTAAAGAAAGGGTACATACGCCCAAGTGTTTCTCCTTGGGGTGCCCCATTTATTTTTTTCCTGAAGAAATATGGAATGTTGAGGTTATGTATTGACTTCCGACAACTAAACAAGGTTACAATTAAGAACAAATATCCTTTTCCAAGGATTAATGATCTTTTTGATCAGCTGAAAAGAGCAAATATATTCTCTAAGATTGACTTGAGGTCAGGATATCATCAAGTGAGAATCAAAGAAGAAAACATTATTAAAACAACCTTTAGGACAAGGTATGGACACTACAAATCTGTTGTGGTGCCTTTTGGATTGACAAATACACAGGCTACATTTATGTGTCTGATGAATGGGGTGTTCAAAGATTTCTTGGATAAGTTTGTAATTGTATTCTTGGATGATATTCTTATCTATTCCAAAACAAAAGAAGAGCATGAGTGACATTGGAGGATGGTGCTACAAGTGTTAAGAGAACACAAATTGTATGCCAAATTGAGTAAATGCACCTTCAATCAAAGGAAGATCCATTATTTGGGTCACATTCTTTCAGAAGAGGGCATAAAAGTGGATTCATAAAATATTGAAGCAATCAAGACTTGGTCAGTGCCAATAATATTTCAGAAGTTAGATCATTTATGGGTCTAGTTGGTTAGTAATGGAGATTCATTGCAGGATTCTCCAAAATTTCACATCCAATAATATCTTCACAAAAGAAAGGAGTACAATTTGAATGGAGTGCTAAATGTGAAGAAATTTTTACAGTGCTTAAATGATTTGTTAACCAATGTACCTATTTTGAAAGTTGTAGATCCAAATGAGGATTTTGTTGTGTGCACACAGTCATGCAAGGAAAGGCTCAATTGAGTCCTTATGCAAAATGGACATGTAATTTGTTACGAGTCCAGAAAGTCGAAGGAACATGAAATAAATTATGCTACACATGACTTAGAGTTAGCAGCTTCAGTACATGCTTTAACAATGTGGAGGAATTACCTCATGGGTAGAAAATTTGAATTAAGGACAAACAATAGTGGTCTGAAATATATGTTTGAACAACCAACACTAAATGCTAGACAAACTAGATGATTGAATATTCTTACTGAATATAACTTTGATATCAAGCACATAAAGGGAAAAGAGAACAAGTTGGTTGAGACACTCAATATAAGGGTGCATAAAATGCATGCTACAACTATTAGTATGTACATGACAAATTTAAAAGATAGAATTCTAGAGGATGTAACAACAAATCAACATTATTTGCAAGTTAAAAGAAGCTTACAACAAAATGATATACAATAGAAATGTAAGGATTACAAGCTAGAAGAGGATGCAATCCTATTATTTTGGAACAGATTTTATGTTCCCAATTCTTAGGAATTGAGAAATTTAGTCCTAAAAGAGATACATAATGTGTCATATGTTGGACATCCAAGATATTAGAAAACTATTACACCTGTGAGAGGCCAACAATTTTGGCTCGGTATGAAGAAAGATGTCACTAATTATTTGGCTAGATGCATGGAATGTCAGAAGGTAAAGGTTGAGCATAGAGATCCGGTGGGATTGTTGCAACCATTGCTCATTTCTTATTAGAAATGGGAAGTTGATACTATCGATTTCATTACTAAATTTCCTAGGACAGCAAGGCAACATGATTCCATCATGGTAGTAGTGGACAAACTTACAAACACTGTACATTTCATTCTAATAAAAGTAACTCATAAGGAAATCAATATTGTAGAAATTCACATGAGAGAAATTGCTAGGCTACATGGTGTGCCTAAGGAAATAGTGTCAGATTGAGATCCCAAGTTCACTTCAAATTTTTGGAAGGGAATTTTCAAAGGATTTAGGACAAATTTAAATTTCAGTACAACATATCACCCAGAGTCAGATGGGAAGACAGAAAGAATTAATCGAATAATTGAAGATATGTTGAGAATGTATGTAATGGACAAGCCTTCTAAGTGGGAGGACTATATCCATTTAGTTGAGTTTGCATACAACAATGGGTATCAAGAATAATTGAAGATGAGCCCATTTGAAGCATTGTATGGAAGAAAATGCAACACACCAGTAAATTGAGATAACCTAGTAGACAAAGTCGTGATTGTGCACAAGTTGTTAAAGGACATGGAAGAATATATGGTAAAGATCAAGCAGAATTTGGAAGTTGCACAAGATCATTATAAGATCTATGCCGATAAAAATAGAATAAATAGACAACTCAAAGTGGGGGAGCATGTGTTTTTAAAAGTTAAAGCCAAGAGAAGCTCACTGAAACTAGGAAGTTTCCCAAAGTTGGCAGCGAGATATTGTGGACATTTTGAGGTCTTAGAAAATATAGGACCAATTGCATACATTCTAGCATTACCTGCATCGATGAGAATTCATAACATGTTCCATGTGTCTTTGTTAAAAAAAGTATGTGCCTGATCCTAATCATGTGATTGATTGGAATGTGATCCAAGTGGAACACGAAGGGGATTTCTGGGTGGAACCAATGTGCATCTTGGACTGGAAGGTCAAATTTCTCATAAAAATATCCACAGGCTTGGTAAAGGTTCAATGGACCTGTTATGGTCCTAAAGATGTTATACGGGAGAACGATGAAGCCAATCGGGTCCAAGAATACCCGAAAATTTTTGCAAATTTTAAAGAAAACTGAATGTACATTTGTGCATAAGCGAATGAAGACTCCATTTCAGCAACTGAAGTTCCTGGTTCTTATCCAACCAATGAGGGGTTGAGGGGAAAATGGAGTTATTGGTTGGAATTGATGTGTGATTCATTAAGTTGCGGAATTATCAAGTATTTTGATGTAATGTTTAATATATGTTAACATGTAAACTGTATGGTTATGTGCACTTAGGACAATATAGTTTGTAGGGGGAGGGGAATGTAACATCCCCATTTTCAAACCCCAAACTAGCGATGTGTATTGTAAATGTAGTATGTAGCCGGGAGCCAAGCGATGTATATTGTAAATGTGATGTATGGTCGAGAGCCAATTTGTAAACAATGTAAATTGAAATATAATGAATGAAATGTATCACTGGTTATAGGTGGACATAGATGGATATTGGGGGCTAAGTATCCGCAAGAGAGGGAAGGGGTCAAAGGGGGGGAATTACCCATGTCTATTAAACCAAAACCCATTTCTCATTTCATTCAAATTATCCTTAGCATGAACCTTCCATTAGTTGTTGAGTGTTCTAGAGCCCAATCATTGAATTCATGTAATAGGGTTGGTGTGAGAGTCACTTCCCATGGTTATTGAGAGCATGGGAGTTGAGTAAAATCAACTTGGGGAAGAGTGCAATTCAAGAAAGTAAGAGAAAGAGAGAAAATTTGTATGGGCAGGGGACCAGAATTATGCATTCATGTTTTTGCATAGATACATGTTTTTACATTGATTTGTTTTGCAAGCAATGGATTTCTGAGTGTGGGAGCTTGTAGAAATTTGTTGTGGACATGTTTGGCTACTTCTTAGAGTTATAATTTCGTAGAAAAAGAGGTGGTGTGCCTAAGAACGACAAGTTGTTCAAAGTTCATCCAAGAAGCATGTGTTTTGGCTGCTAGGAAAAATTGTGTTGCAGTTGTAGAATTCATGAAGACCTAGCAAGTAGAATTACTTTCCAACCTATGTTAGAAGCCCTGGAGGGGAGTGGAAAGGCCTAAGGGACTATGAGTGATGGAGGGTGATTTCATCCCTTGGGTTGTGCAGGTTGAGGGGAAGTGTGTTGGTGGATTTGAATTAGTTGAGAGTTTAACTGTTGAAAAGGGGGGACATTAACCAGCTTTAGGGACCCCCGTCTATGTCCATCTTGTTGTTGAGAACTGGAACAACAAAGCTACGGGGTGGAGGAACATTCGTCCTTTGCAACATATTTCATACTTTTATAACGTAAGTGTTCTTATCTGTTGTATTGATGTGTTAAATGCTTATATATAATTGTTGTGCATTTTACTCTGAGTTATATTTGGTTAATATTGCTTACTGTGAGAAGAAATAGGAATTCATGTCTCTATTTTATGGTCAACTTGGGGAAGAGTGCAATTCAAGCAAGTAAGAGAAAGAGAGAAAATTTGTATGGGCAGGGGACCAGAATTATGCATTCATGTTTCTGCATAGATACATGTTTTTACATGGATTTGTTTTGCAAGCAATGGAGTTCTGAGTGTGGGAGCTTGTAGAAAGTTGTTGTGGACATGTTTGGCTACTTCTTGGAGTTATAATTTCGTAGAAAAAGAGGTGGTGTGCCTAAGAACGACAAGTTGTTCGAAGTTCGTCCAAGAAGCATGTGTTTTGGTTGCTGGGAAAATTTGTGTTGCAGTTGTAGAATTCATGAAGACCTAGCAAGTAGAATTACTTTCCAACCTATGTTAGAAGCCCTAGAGGGGAGTGGAAAGGCTTGAGGGATTGTGAGAGATGGAGGGTGATTTCATCCCTTGGGTTGTGCAGGTTGAGGGGAAGTGTGTTGGTGGATTTGAATTAGTTGAGAGTTTAACTGTTGAAAAGGGGGGACATTAGCCAGCTTTAGGGACCTCCGTCTATGTCCATCTTGTTGTTGAGAACTGGAACAACAAAGCTACGGGGTGGAGGAACATTCCTCCTTTGCAACATATTGCATACTTTTATAATGTAAGTGTTCTTATCTGTTGTATTGATGTGTTAAATGCTTATATATAATTGTTGTGCATTTTACTCTGAGTTATATTTGGTTAATATTGCTCACTGTGAGAAGAAATAGGAATTCATGTCTCTATTTTATGGTTGAATGGTGTTGTAAGTATTTAATTGTTGATGTGCACAATAAGAGCAATTATATATATGTTTTTATTGAGTATGGATAGGAATTCATGATATGTCTTAATTTCCGCATTTAAATGGGATCCCTACAACATTGAACTTTTTTTTTGACGAGAACGGTTATGTTGCATTAATTGGCATTCTGGCGAGCCAGAATCAGAAAGTTACAAATCTTGAAGAAGGTTGGTGACCTCTAACAATGCTGCCAACCTTCGTGTGAATGTCTTGGGGAACAAATCCCATCTGCTTCTTGAGCTAATTCGAGAAAATGACAAAAAATGCATACATGAGTAGATTCTCACAAACCGTGAGCACAGTAGAAGACAGAAGCAGAGCATTAAACCGAGGGGGATGAAATTTTCCCCTTAATGTAGGGATCCAGTTTTTTCTGAGAACCTAAAGAAATGTTGGAGGCTGCCTCCTTTTCTCTGCGCGCTTTGTTGGTCCTTCGCCCTCGGGTAAGGGGTGGAGACAGAACTGAATTGTCTTCAGGTTCAGGAGTTTCCACAGAGCCACTAGAGGGGACTGGAACAACCAGATATGCAGGGGCAGAGGGTTCCGGGTTTGAAGCCCGAATTTCTCTCGTTGCTACTGATTCTGGGGGAGTGGAATCCGGAAGGCTTCCGTCTGCCGGGGGGCCTTCCTTAACTGTTGTTGCTTCTGGATCTTGGGCTTCATCTTCCTTCAGTGCATCAAAGCTATTTTTATTTTCTAGAGTTGCCTCTGCTGAATGAGGGGCCTTCGGAGCCTGGGGTAGTGGATCCTTTCGCCTTGGCTGCCTTCGTTGGCTAGTTACTGGCTAAAAATCATCTTCTTTGACTGGTCCCGGCTCCTCAAATACTTTGGGGCAGCTTTTTACGAAATGACCGTAGGCATGGCACCGGAGGCACTTAAAAGGGATCTGCTCGTAATCCAGCTCTCGGATTTGGCACCATTCCCCTAGGGAGAGCTTAATGGCTTCCAAGAGTCCTTTATCGAGGTTAACCTCAACACAAATACGAGTGCAGGTAAACTGATCCCCTTTCAGCTCCACACTGTCCAGGAAGCGCCCAAGCTTATTCCCAATATCCTCCAGAGAGTTTCTCCCCCAGAGATGTAGGGGGAGATGAGGCAGCCTAACCCAAACAGGGGCTGCAGTGATCTCGTCTCTTGGATTGAAGTCAAGAGTCCAGGGGGCTAAGAACAACCCTCTCGACCCCATGAAATAGGGTCCAGATTTGAAAACTGGGTCACGGTCCTCTGCCCTCGAAAAACTAAAGACAAAAAAACCCCTGCCAACTGCGCACAAAGAAACATTTCCCTGTATCATCGACTTCCACCGATCTTCAATCCATGCCTCCACCGTTTTGGGGCTGGGCCATAACCCTGTAAACTTTCCGATGAGGGCGTTTTCTGCTAGAAGGAGGGCAAGACTGCAAGGCCCCTCTGGGGATAGCTCCAGAGAAGGGATCTCCTCCATCTTCTTAACAAACTTAGACGAAAGAGAAGGCTTGGATTTAGGTCCTGCCGAGCGAACTAACGCTTTGAATTCTTCCAAGGGATCTTTTTCCATCTCGGCAAACGGATCTGGGGCCATCGTAGCAGGGCAGTGACCTCCAGCAAACAAAGGGACTGAACAAGTCGCAGAGGCAGACCACGGCTCCAAAACGCATGCATAAAACTTGGGAAAACTTGGGAACACAGGCGAATCGCTGGGGGGATGCTTTGACGCCAATCCACGGCCCTGGGAAGCTGAATGGCAGCTGCAGTTCACGCCCCTGCAATCGAAACCCGGAGCGAGGCGGCTAAGGTTTGGGCCCTAGCCGCGATGACCATTCGTCTCACCTCATCTTACTGATTATTGCATCCCTACAACATTGAACTTATTATTCAAAATAATAAATATTTTATTTTATTAATTTAAAATAATAAATATTTTATTAAGAATAAAATAAAATAAAAATGTCAAATTACTATTTTAAACTTTTTCATTATATTAAAAATTAATAATTAAAATTATTTCAAAATAAAAATATATTTTTATCAATCAATTTAATCATATGTTTTATAATAGTTTTTTAATATATTTAAAAAACTTTATATTACCTTATTAATAAATTTAGTCATATGTTTTATATTAAGATTTATTTTATATTAAAATTTATGAATCAAAATTATTTCAAAATAAAAATATATGTTTATCAATCAATTTAATCATATGTTTTTTAATATATTTAACATTATTTATATTACTTTATTAATAAATTTAATCATATATATATATATATATATATATATTTATATATTTTGTAATATATTGAGCATCCTTTTACATGAGTGGAAGTTAGAATTTATAATTTTATTAAATTAGAAATTTTTAATATATTTAACATCCTTTATATTACCTTATTAATAAATTTAATACTATGTTTTTTCTGTTTATATATTTTGTAATATATTTAGCATCCTTTTACATGAGTGGAAGTTAGAATTTATAATTTTATTAAATTATAAAATTTATTATTGGGAAAGCAAAGCATTTTTTGTTATCTTATTAGTGGAAGTTAAAATTTATAATTTTATTAAATTACAAAATTTATTAACAGAAAGTATTTTTTTTTTTTATTAATGATGATGATGATGATGATGATGATTAACGTCTACTAAGACTTAATTGGTCTATCGTACCTTAAGAAGGTAAGTGATTACTTGTGATTCTTTGGAATTTTGTTTTTGTGCTCGAAAAGCATTAAGAGAAGCTTTCCAAGATCACCATACTTTTGTTGAGTTAAGAGGTTAGGAAGGTTGGTAGTGTGATCAATATTTTGAAAATGAGATCTAATATGGGTATAGGCTGGACAATCTAAGAGTAAGTGCTTTTCATCTTCAACCTTCTTAGTGTCACAAAGATGACACACTCTTTCATCCCATGGCGTTTTAGGAATTAACCAACGCCCAATTTCACTATGGAGCTCGTGAGAATTTGTTCTTATCTTAGCAATGCTTATTTTTTTCTTTACACTTGGAAAAATAGATAGATAATTTTGATCTTCTAGATTAGGGTTGATTACATCTTTATAATACCTTAAT
>ML777864.1:252332-265952 GCA_009831015.1 Picea engelmannii
GGAATGTTTTTATCCCCATTTTTAAAAATAGGAACAATGAGGCTTTGCGTCCAGGGTTTAGGGAAGCCCTGCTTGACTGCTAAATTGAAGAGCTTGTGTATGTGAGGGATAAGGATTGGCCCTCCGATTTTAAAAATTCCAGCATGGTAGCCTTCAATGTCCTTAGCTTTCCCATTTGTGAGTCGCTTAACCCCGAACTCTATGTCATCTAAAGAAACAACTTTTTCCTTTGTAGGGACAATAGGAATGGTATCCATGACATTAGAGAACTCGTAAAGATTTTTAAGATAGAAACTCGTAAAAACTATTAAATATATGTTATTGATTGTTCACTTGTCCATTTTTAATTATTGTTTTAATTAATAAAAATATTAAAATAAACATATTTTTTAATTTAAACATTAAAATAATACAAACTTTAAAACAATTTCCTCTTTTAACACTACTACAAACTCCTCAAAAACATTCAATTAAATATTAAATATTAAAAAATTAACACAAAACTAAATCCTATTGTATACACAATGGAGCTCATAAGAGGAACTCATACCCATTTTATGAGAATGGTAGGTCTCATGCCATGTTAAATGATAATAGAAAATGCCAAAACACATCGTCATTTTAAAGGTCAAAATATACACAATAAATTTTGAAGTCATTATATTAACCTAACAATTAAAAGATTTGATTGTAAAATGAATACCATTATCATTGTTTTTTTTATAAAAAAACTAAATTGATTTTCTTTTACTATTTAAATAAACAATATATAAATTTTTAATTAAAAAAATTGGATAGTTAATGCAACTTTTTATTTACTATTTAAATAAACAATATATAAATTTTTAATTAAAAAAATTGGATAGTTAATGCAACTTTTTATTTACTATTTAAATAAACAATATATAAATTTTTAATTAAAAAAATTGGATAGTTAATGCAACCTTTTATAATACAATTTACATAAATTTTATAAAAAAGACACTATTAAAAGTGGCTACTTAATTCAAAATAGAGATCACAATTTAATGCAATTTACAAAAATATTATAAAAAAATACATTACTAAAATTCAATGTTTAATGTAAAATACAACCCATCATAATTTCATAAATACATAACAATAAAAATATATAAATATAAATAAATAAATTTTATTAAATTATTTATTTTGGTTATACATCCATTTTTGAAAAATCACAAAATAAATTATTTAAATTATGAAAACTACAGAAAAAAATATAATGTTAAAATTTTAATCGATAAATTTAATCTATTCAATTTAATTTTAATTTTTAATTACAACGAATGTGTTATTTAAGGGAACGTTCATCTAGGTCCTTCGTTGTCTTTCCATATCCAATATGAAGTTGCCACATGTTCATCGAAATCGACCAATCCTCTATCTCTATGTTTTTGTTCCTTCAACGACTTCAAAGTGCTGAATGGGATGCAACGCTAGTCACGACTCCTATAAACATTGTCTCAACACTCAATGTGGAACTTATTTGTCGATCAAGTTCGTGCTTGTGATTCCCATTGGAGCATGAGCATCGGGTTGGGCAGTGGTTGCAGAACTCGTTGATGCTGAAGCCATATGAGCTTCCACGGTTGTCATGATATGCCAGGCATTAGCCACTAGCTCCTAAATTTGGGCGATGACAACCAAATCAATGAATTCTAGATGTTGTGTGATATATGAAATAAAAAAGCACATTGTTTTGGTTTGGTCATTTTATAATGAAGAGTAATGTTATATGTTGGTATTGTGCATTTTAGTGCCACTTCTGATGCTTCTTTGAAAACTGCCTCCAATTTTTTAAACTATATGTTAATATTTGAAGCCTACATATTTGAAGCCTTGTCTTTGTCCATGTTTAATGTTCATCTATGTTGTTGAATCTGTAAGATGATAGGTTCAATCGTCATTAACTTATCTTTTAAATTATCCATCTCTTTCTTGCAGCGATAGGGAATGTTGATGTGTTGAAATATCTAGTCTATTGCCATTTGCATGCCGACGCCAAAACATTGAGAGGAAAATCCAGGATCAAGTATGTTTTTTTCAATAAACTCGTCCCTTGTACAAAAAGAGGAGTAATTTATACATTTTTTCTCAAATCTACACTGTGATTATCAAGCAATATTAACACACTATCTCCAAGAAAGATATGCATCCAAAATTGCCATAACCAAAGCAAGCCATTGCATATATTTATATAAAATGGATATATGATGGAGTTCTTGATGTTGGGTTATTTTTCATCTTTGCATTTGAAGTTTGGATTAGATTCAAATTTATCTCTCATTTATTTATCATGTATTCTTTCACGTGAATTTTCCCATGTTAGAAAGTAATAAATGTTCTTGTTTAACCATAGACAATATAACAATATTGTCACCCAACCATAGGCCAAAGCCACCCCTGAGCACCTTAACCTTGACAGAGAATGATTTCGGAAGAAAACCAATAGCCAACCAAGGCTAGTGCATCAAGTAAGGATAACCAAGACTGATAAGAAATTCCAACCATAACAAATAGAAAGTCAGAGCCAAAACCGGGAATACAGATTGCAGTAGTTGTCGGTAGCTGCCAACTACAGTTGCTCCCCAGACTTGCGCACTTGCCCAGTTTCTGCAGTGTGCACTTCTTCACTGCTAAAATTTCAACCTGTCTGATACAAAATGAGGTCTGGTTACTTGTATTTATACTATTTTCCTAAGTTGTCTAGGCTGAATTTTCATTCCAGATGCCAAATACTTAATATTAATTATTTCCTTGAGCCGACTTGTCTTCTAGGGTTAATTTTAATACTTTAGGGTTTCTTCTTTCTTCCCAGAATATTCTATTCTTGTCAGGGTTACACGTGGAGGTAAATACCTCCCACAACTACCATAATATCAACACTCCCTCCTAGTTAGGGAGGTATTGAAGGCAATGGTCTTGAGCACAAGCATACCATTCAACTGGTAGCATCATCATAGTCGTATAGACTATCTCATGATTAGATCACGAGCACCATCAACACTATCATCTGATAGCATCAACTACATCATCTCTTGAAGCCATACTCTATCTGAGTAGTCAGGCATGATGTTGAATAAATCACTCACTCCATAGAGTGATACAAGGATCATTCTTTTAATATGGACATACGTCCTAGAAGAATGATTATCCCAACAGATGTTAAAAGCTACTCCATGGACTACAGAAACCATTCCTATAGGAATGCCAATCTAGGACTATTTTCTAATCAAGTTATAGAGATCTGTCTCAGTCTATATGCCTTAGAAAAGATTGGTCTTGAACCAATTTCCTAATCGGGCCACAATCTGTGCCTTAGGAAAATACTAGTCCATGACATGTCAACAAACTATCAACCTGAACCATTCTCCACAGAGAGAATACCTGTCCACCAACAATATGTTATCTAGACCATTCTGTGCCTGGAGAATGTCTGTCCACAAGCACACTAACTATGCATCTAACTAATAATCATTTTCAACACTACTGATAGTCTACATAAAAATCAAAACAATTTCATTCAATAGAACACAACATGTCTATCCATAGTAGTACACAACTACAATCCAGTGGTACACTACCACACCAAGTAGCACACAACTACTTAATCAATGACACATAGTCACAGCCAGTGGAACACATCCACCACAATAGCATACATCTACTGTCCTGGACATACTGTCTCCATAGCAATCATATCATCTTATATAAACATGCACAGAAAAAAAAAATATCATGATATAAACTGAGTCATCTAGGCCATTCCTCCACTCACATCTGTGAGATCTAGAAGAGTGTCTGCTCTCAGAAAGTAAAACATCATCCATGAGCTATCTGGACTATTCTTCTCAAGCATAGAAGAATAATTGTCATGATTTCTGAGCCTGGACCATTCACCTATTTGGGCCATTCCTCTTGCACTAAACAAAGTGCAACCTGGAGAGAATGAGTCTGCCCTAGGGAATGTCTGTCCCTGATTGTTGAACCTGAACCATTCACCTAACTGGGCAATTCCTCCGGCACTAAAAAAAGTGAAACCTGGAGATAATGAGTCTGCCCTAGGGAATGAATGTCTAGACCATTTCCTAAGGAAATGATTGTCCTACACCAACCTCCAAAACAAACCATTCTTCGAAACTACTGACAATTGTGAACTTCGAAAGAATGAAACCCAGTGAGGTGGACCATTCTACTTGACCACTACTGAGAGTGACTGCTAAGAAGAAAGATTGTACTATATCATTCCCCACACTGGCCATAAGGGGAATCATTGTCTATGGTACATCAACAATTTATCGAACCATTTTGATTACGAAAATGATTGTCCGATCTGGACCATTTTCTGAACTGGAAAATGACTGTCCATCAGAAATCTCAAACCATTTTCCGAACTAGAAAGGAACTGCTCATCCTGGACCATTTTTCGAACTGCAAAATGATTGGCCATAAATCAATAACACACCAGTGCTCCCTAAATCAATAACACATCAGTGCTCCCTCCCAACTTGGGAGTCATCTCTTCCCTTTTCAATAAGGAAGTCGTCTCCATGAGCTCCATCTTATTTCTTGAGTACAAAAACTTTTTCATCTTGGACAGAGGCTTTACCAAACTATCTACTATATTCTCATCCATGGAGATATATTGGAGAACCATTTCTCCTTTCTGGACCTCATCATGGAGAATGTAATGCTTGATCTTAATGTACTTTGGTCTTTCTGGAACCCTGGTTTTCTCTGGAGGCTTCATATAGCTCTAATCATTATGGTATATCATAGTTGGATTCAAATTCTTTTGTTTCCAGCTAGCTCATAACATTGCGACAAGGCTCAAACTGGAACATATCCAAGTGGCACTTCTTTTGTCATCGTGATATTTTGTCATGGATTAGCAATCCATCATCCTGGAGTTCTGAATAACCATTCTGATATAATATCTCTGTTATAGAAATTTTCACCACGCTTCTGTTGTTCATGAGAGGCTTTGTACCAAGTTGTTTGGATCCATACAAGATCTTCTTCCATCTGCATACAAGGGTCTCTTTTTGGTATACCTCAAAACCTTGAGGTTTCTCTACATACGCTTCTTTGTTCAATTACACTGTTGAGGAGAACAGTCCTTACATTCATCTGATGTAAACTCCAACCCATGGATAATGCAGGAGATATAAGGGCTCAGGTAGAGGTATGTCTGGTTACTAGAACAATCTATCATCATAGTCTTATACCTCCATCTGGGAGAACCTTTAGTTCTAGATCTCGCAATACTTCCATTCATAAGTCTTCTGTACACTGTTCTTCATCACAACTTCCATTTCTTCTCCTTGATTGTTTTTAGTGAGTTCAGACCAAGTTGGTAGTCTTGTGATTCTCAATATAATGATTGGTTGCTCTAGATTTTCTTTCTCTCTTGGAACATTCATGTTCTTCCTCATGTTTCTCTTTAGCTCTTGGTTCCATGGAGTTTTCTATGGATTCCATGCTTTGAAGATTCCAACTTATTCCTTTCATCATAGGATCATGGATGTGGATGGACAACCATGGATACTTTAAGGCTTCTTTTCGAAGAAGACTTCTTCTAAAGTCAAACTAAACACGTGCTGCTTTTCATGGTTGCTACCATTGATGGGAACATGGATATATACTACATAATCCTCAATGGATCATATTGTTTAGGATTATATCCCTCCCAATCCTTGCTTCATGCATGAATGCATGCTCTTATTTTGGAATTATATAATTGGTTCCCTCCATCTAAGAGAGTCCACGCTTTTGTCTGCATCTTTATTGCCTTCTGCAAAGTGTCACAAGTCTTTCTAATTTCCTCTTGAATGTTGACTTCTTTCTGTTTTTACTTCTTCCAAGTTTCTTCAAGTGTGATTCTGATTTCGGTTTATCTTACAATTGTTACTTATGTTAATATCTTCCAAATGAATTGTTACCAAGGGTTGTCGATGTACTTCATATTTTTATGTGTATTGCTTGACTTGTAGTCATCACGATAACAATCCTTATCTTGTTATTCTTCCATAGGTATTGTTTCTCTTTGAACATCTTGTCTTCTAGAAAATAGATATGCAAGATATGTATAGAAACTATGTAAACATGGTATGTACAAGAAGTATGAAGAATATTATTACCTTGTCTTAGAAGAAGAAGTTTGTTTTGTCCTGCTTGGCCTTCTTTGAGGGTTCCCTTTCTTCAACAACTGATGCTTTGTGTGTTTCCTTCATTTTCTTTAACTCAGGACAATGATTCTTGTAGTGACCATATTTTCGACAATTGAAGCATTGTATTTTTGACATATATTTCTCTTGATTTGGTTTCTTTTTGGAGCCAAACTTCTTTTTATTCCTGAAATTCTTGAACCTTGTTGTGAAGGCTTGATCAATGCATTTCTTTTGGGGTTTGTCTTTTGCACTAATCCTTGATTCTCCTTGTGCATAGCAAGTCCAAAGTTCTTCAAATGTGGGTTACTCCTTCCTTGTGTTCGTGCTTGCGGCAAATGCATCCCATGTCTTGGGAAGACCATTGAGTACTACATTTACCAGTTCCTTCTCTGAAAATATTTCTTCAATATCTTGTAGTTGATCTCTTAACTGAGAAATTCTCACAAGGCATGATGTTATGCTTTCATCATCATTCATTTTCATGTCACGTAGTTCATTCTTCAGACTCATTACTTGTCTAATGTTTCTGACTGAGAAGAGGTTTGTTAAGGCATCATACATCTTCTTAGATGAGACAATATGGGAGATGTAGGGTATCAAGTGGTCTTTTATAGAGTCCACTATGATACTCATGGAATTTATGTCATTGTCTTTGAACTTCTCCATAACTGCAACATTTTGAGGTTCCTTCTCTTTTCCTTCTTCGAGCTGTGGTTCCATGATCTTTCCTTTCACGATGTCCAACACTTTATTCTTGGCAAGGATGAGGTCAATCCTTGTCTTCCACACTCTGAAGTTAGAATCCCCTTCTAACTTGTTTTCCGACTTCATAGAGTAAGTCATAACTGCTTTGACTTGGTCAACCTTTGACTTTGACCAAAAACTCAAACTTGACGTCTTGTGTTGCTGAAAATACCAAGAGGTGCGCTAGTCTAGGGAACATTGGGCTATCCAGAAATTAGGTCAATCTCTCCACTTAAGGTGCCTCAACAAGAGGTTTAGGGTTTCGTTGTTGTAGCAAAATTGGCTGCAACTGCAACTACAACTAAGAAAATCCTCCCAATCGATCTTCCAACGGTTATATTGTTTGAAGATAGTGTGGGTCCATGACCTATTAGAAAGTAATAGATGTGATCGTTTAACCATGGACAATATAAAAATATTGTCACCCAACCATAGGCCGAAGCCACCCCCAAGCACCTTAACCTTGACAGAGAATGATTCTGGAAGCAAACCAATAGCCAACGAAGGCTAATACATTAAGAAAGGATAACCAAGACTGATCATAAAGTCCAACCATAACCAATAGAAAGTCCGAGCCAAAACCAGGAATACAGATTGCAACAGCTGTCGGCTACAGCTGCTCCCCAGACTTGCACACTTGCCCAGTTTCTGCAGTGTGCACTTCTTCACTGCTGAAATTTCGAGTTGTCTGATACAAAATCAGGTCTGGCTACTTGTATTTATATTCTTTTGCTAAGTTTTCTGGGCCGACTTCTCATTCTGGATGCTAAATACTTAATATTAATTATTTCCTTGAGCCGACTTGTATTCTAGGGTTGGGTTTAATACTTTAGTGTTTCTTCTTGCTTCCTAGAATATTCTATTCTTGTCAGGGTTACACGTGGAGGTAAATACCTCTCGCAACTACCATAATATCAACAACCCCTCCTGTCTATTCCATCTTTACTGCAAAAGAGCAACAAAAACGTTTTTTTTCATGGTATTGTGCATCTCTTTAGAGTCCCTGTGGCATATTGTGTAGGTTGAAAAATTCATGTGATATCGATCTAGAAGGGAATATCAAACTTACCAAATGTTAGGTATATGCTCATTCATGCCAATAAACTATAAACATATCGTAAGGAATCATGTCTCTAAAACTAGTACTCAATCGTGTCTCTAAAACAATGATGATGTGATGGTTTGATTAGTGTAAGTTAGTAACATTAACTGTGGGCACTCAAATTAGGAAAATCAATTTCATTATTCCTAAACTAACTTGGAGTATGATATCCTCTCATAAAAATTATTTTGTGTGCCAAACATAACAAAACCCTAGCTCTACCATAGTTATTTAGAGAATTCAATCTCATTCAACAGGATATCAATACTTGTTAAAAAGAATCCTGAGAATATGTGGAATTTTAAATACTCAAATCCATAGGTTTGGTTCATTCAAAACAAAATGAAGGGGAAATGTATATATAATAATGAAGACTTGAAGTTGAATAGCTAAATGAATAGTCTTTGTAGTTTTCAAAATTCATCCATTATTGTAAGTATGGAACTCACCTTAACTATGTGTCAAGAGGATGTTAGTGTAAAATTTGTAATATGAATATTTTTTCAAATTTGTAATGCAGTATTTTCTTAACTTGGTTGAGAGAAACTTGAATAGCTAAATGGTTCGCCTTTATAGTTTTCAAAATATATCCATTATTGTAAGTATGGAACTCACCTTAACTATGTGCCAAGCAAATGTTAGTGTCAAATTTGTAATATAAATATTTTCTTAACTTGGTTGAGAGAAGAAGGAAGACTTTAAGTTGAATAGCTAAATAAATCGCCTTTGTAGTTTTCAAAATTTATTCATTATTGTAAGTATGGCACTCACCTTAACTATATGCCAAGATGATGTTAGTGCGAAATTTGTAAAATGAATATTTTCCTAACTTGGTTGAGAGAAACTTGAAGCTAAATAGCTAAATGAATCACCTTTGTAATTTTCAAAATTTATCCATTGTTGCAAGTATGGCACTCAACTTAACTATGTGCCCAAAGGATGTTAGTGTCAAATTTGTAATATAAATATTTTCTTAACTTGGTTTAGAGAAGAAGGAAATATTTTTGAGAAACTTGATGCCATTGGCATGGCTATTTTCCTCTAGATTGAAAAGGATTGTTAAAAATAAAAATAAATAACATCTTAAAGATAGAGAGCTTTTTCTCAATTCAATGTTGTAGAGAGCTTATTCTAGAATTGATTTCCTTGTTGTACATTAAGGAATTTATCATTAAATATTGTTAGATGGCGAATGGATGATATAAGGGTTTCGTGAGAAAATCTCTTAAGAAACTCCATAACAAATAGAATATTGTCTTGTTTGAAGTGGGCTTAGGCTTAGCTAATTCAAGGAGGACATGGTTTATATTTGATTTTGGAATTTTTATGAAGAACTTAGATAAGAGGATAGGATATTTTATTGTCTTAAATGTTATTTTCATACATGACAAGATATAAAATGAATATATGACCGAGTTCTTAATGTTGGGTTATTTTTCATCTTTGCATTTGACTTTTGGATTGGATTCAAAAGTCATGTTTGATTATGTTAGTCCACTTGTCATAGTTGGCATACATGAAAGCAAAGATATTATAATGAAATACATGCAAATATTGTCAGAAATAGAGAAATACAACACTAAATGATTTCTATTAATGAAACAAATGTACAGAGACTTTAAAAATACAGAGTGAATGAACTCACTAGAATGGTGGAAGCTTATCTATGAGAAAAGATGTGACGGCTATGCTCATTCTCAAGAAGATGAGTACAATGAGGCTCTGAAGTCCTTTTTACAAGAAACATGAATGCCAAAACCCTGGACATCCAAAAACCTAACCCTAGGAGATGAAGTGCCAAAAGTCATGTGGGCCCCGTTGGGGTAAGTTAGTACATCAAGTTCTTGAGGTCGTAAATTTTGCATACGATCACCGTTTTAGGCGTATGATATCCCATTGGAAAGGTATTTTCGAGAACTACACATTATGCCATCAAAATCTAACTTTGTCAATAGTTTAACTATAGAAATCCTAAGAAAACATTGTTTAGGGCCTCAAAAACGGACCCAAAAGTACATAAAGATGTATTGACATGAAAAATGCGAAAATAAGCCAGTTGGAATAGGTGGGAGACCACCAATATCCACCTGGATGCTGTGTAGGGCTTCAAGACAGCCCCAAAAGTGCATAACCCACAATTACAAAGAGATGTCACCATTATAGAAAAATGTGTTGAATTGAAAATTGTGAAGATGAGCCAAGTGGAATTTGGAATAGGTGTGTGGCCACCAATATCCACATAGATCAGAGTAAGATTCAATATTTAGACAAAGTACAACAAGATTCATTATTTCTTCAACAATAAGAGATCATAATATAGTGGATAATGCTTCCTATTTGATGTCAAATTAAGCTATAGAATTTCCTTATAGAGGAGACTTATTAAGGATTTGAGTCAATTGGATGTGAAAATAGATATTATTCATGAAGGTAAAGATAATCTTAAAATGCATATTTCACGTTTTTATGATTCTACATGTTTTCATGCTCTTATAGTTTTAGATGATATGGACCATGTCGATTAAATGGATGGAGTTTTGGCAATTAGGGATATCCTTGGTTCCAATAGCTTGATTTTTGTTATGTCTCAAGACAAGCAAGTCCTCAAAAGAGCAAGAATATTAGAAACATCAATTTATTATATAACCGAACTCTATACACCACATCCAAAAACGAACTTCATATTAAGAAGCGATCTATTTGAAAAGCCACCATCTTTGCTCGATCAACATAGGAGCTTGAAGGAATTGTGGTGCCATAATTCCCTAAATTTGAAATGTTTATCTGGTCCTTATGGAATGTTGAATCGGTTGACATATTTGAACATATTGGATTGTGGGAAAGACCATGTGAACCATAGTTTAGGCATTACCCTAACACCCATAATCAAATTGAGCAAAATGTATTGTTGAAACATGAAGTTGGACCTTAATGTTAGAATCTCATTTTTAAAGAGAAAAAAATATATATACAACACCACACTAAAACTTGAACCATAATTTTTGTATAAATTT
Source organism: Picea engelmannii (assembly GCA_009831015.1). Lineage (NCBI taxonomy): Eukaryota > Viridiplantae > Streptophyta > Pinopsida > Pinales > Pinaceae > Picea > Picea engelmannii. The sequence continues at coordinate 263,384 of ML777864.1, forward strand.
GACACAAAATGACCAAATACAATATGAATCCAGGGAGTATAATTTTGAAAAATAACAATAAGGAAACCCCAAACAAGCCTCAACTCACACGAGTTTCTAATTTCAACCATCGACTTGAAAGTGCATATCCAAACGAACAAGAAGGAAACCCCAAACATGCCTCAACTTACATGGGTTTTGAATTTCAGCCTCCGACTCGAAAACACATATCCAAATGTTTTGGTAGCTTGCATATCCAATTTTTTTGCCAACTTATATAACCCCTTTCCCATGCAAACTTACATGTGTATTTAAGCTGTGTATTCGACTAGATGTATTTTTCAATCTTCTCGAACCAAATGAGCAATTGATCAAAATTTCCCCAAAAACTCAAGGGAAAAGTTCTATGGACAAATTTCCCATCATATAGGTGGAACTCTGATTTCCAACATAATTTCAACCGAATTTAGGATTAAATTTAATAAAAAAAACATACGATTTGAGTGTTGTTTATCCCTCACCATTTAATCTCCATTATATTCTCCAATGTCATGTTGTCATGTAACTCAGTACACTGGGTCGCTCATACCTGTCCTGTAGGAGTCCACCTATTGCATTCTTCTTGATTGTTTGTGTTTCTTTCTTAACTCTACCTATTTTCTCAAAACTCATGAACAATTAATGGCCATTTGTCGTCTGACACTTACATGCTACCCCTCTGATATCCAGTTAATGGCCATCTGTCGTCTGAAACTTACATGCTACCCCTCTGATATCCAATTAATGGCCATATTTCCTCTTGTTTAGGAATTTCCTCCAACGACTTCTTTCAACAATCAAGTGTGTTTATACATGTCCTCTAGGAATCCACCTGTCCATATTTTTTTATTGTTTGTGTTGCATTCTTTTTGTTGCTCATCAAAGGGCATCTACCCAAGAAAAGGGGGCTCAAGAGTTCTCGATCTCTATCAAATTTCATAATGATGGAAGTAAGTGGGTTATTAAATGCATGATTTGGATCAAATGATTAACTGATTCACCATGTATTGGGTGGTCCACACTCTCTGCTTACATATTTCGTCTTAATGTGTTTGGATGCAGTAGTGATTGCTTCCAAGATTTTATAGTCTTAATTGTGATATTGCATAAAAGAAACACCATCTTTGAAGTTGTGATTCACTCGAATAATGCTTTGTTTCTTCCTCCCTCCTACCCATTCGATGCATTTTCATTCAACACTTATCAATTGCTTAAATTGATCAAACTAAATTGTCACAAATGAAGCTTGCAGTAAGTCTAATCGGTGTGGTCTTCTTCCCTTCATTGACCAAAATGACCACAATGGTGGCATGAAGGGTTATAGAAGGAAATCATTTCATCCTCATGATTAGTTTGTTTCTTCTGTCGTTGTAGGTCCAAATATGTTGATTCATCCAATTTCACACAAAGGTTGTATAGGATTCATTGGATCATTAGATGTACTTGCAACTAAGAATAATGATTTAAATCATTGGTCCAAAACTTTGAACATAGAATATATATGGATACATCACTATAAATCTTCCCAAAAACAAAACCCACTATCTTTAAAGAACATAATCACCCCTATTCACCCTGTTTCATTTCCAGTGCTTAGGAAGTATGCTAGTTTTATTTTAGATTAATATCATAAACCAAATCTACTTTATTGAATATATTTTTTTCAAATGAAAAATTAATCTATTTGTCAAATTTTTATTCTACATCATCTCATCTGAATAGTAGATCATTTTCTCAATAAACCTTGCTTGACTCTCACTATAACTCAGAAAAATAAACCTCATAAGCTAAGTAAGAGTAAGACGCATATTTTGAGATCTCGATCATATTTGGCATTTTGTGAGTCGAGAGCGACCTGCACCACTGAATTTATGCAAAGAATTGTGAATAACATCAAAACCCTAACGTCAGTCATGTTTGTGGGAAGCTGCCACCAGAACTACCGTACCTAGAAAATTGATTCGATGAGACCCCAAAGGAGCATCTAATCCGAATTTATCTCGGATATTCCATCGGATCAATTGATGCCTATGCGAATATTCTGTAAGGTCGCTGACCTTCGGACCTCCTTCGGTCGACCGTTGTTGAGGTTTATGCCTTAAGAACCCCAATGTGTGGATTTACCGGTCGGAGAATCAATCGAACAGAAGGCTGTCGAAGGATTCTCCACTTCGAAGGCTTCCTCTGAACACAATGGGAGCACACGATTAAAAGGAATCTATTGCATGGTAAAGTAGTCATGAAATGAATGCAATTATGTTGTTGATTTTGTGCAGTAAATGGATATTTCCATTGAAGCACCTTAAGGAGATTGGTACTTCTCAGGGATCTGGGGTTGTTTGGTTCCAGTTTTCTGGGTTTTATTGGGAATGGGAGGAATAGGGAAAATGCAACTGAGAGAACTAAAAATTCTGGTTGGTTTCTTTCTAGGTTTTCTACATACCACGCCTTATATCCATCACCTGTAACTGTTTTGTACAAGCAGAATTAGCATTTGGATCTCGTTGCTGATGGTGTTGTATGAGAACACTGCATACCAAAGTATATAGGA
>ML777864.1:266002-284750 GCA_009831015.1 Picea engelmannii
TCTGTGTCATTCAAGAGACGGAACAGTCACTTCTGGGGTTGTTTTGGTTTTACTAACTAGAGTACAGAAATCTGGGAAGTATGCTGTTCATAAAGGTATGGCATCTGGTATTCATTAAATCATTCACCATCCTGTCAGTGCGCAAAAAAGTTTGAACAAATGACTTTAGATTCCGAGACTGTAGTGAGCCATTTCGAATCACTGATAAAGTACTAACCCTAACTTGTTATTCATTACCATTGGCATTGTCTATGCCTAGGCTCAAACTACTATTCTAATGGTTTATAATCTAAATCTATAACAGCCATTTATAATCCCACCTGAAGATTTCAGTTCATGCTAATGAATGTTTAGAGATTTAAAATTTCAAATGGGAACATGGTTGCTCCGAAGGATGCAATTAAATCATGGCATGACTATTTAAATGGGATTGATCTATGAAATTCTCTAATGTCTGGTGGACATGTTAAAAGATGCACATCTTATGGGCTAGATTTGTTCCAGCAAGCCCCTCCTTCCGGTATGAAACTTATAAGCTGGTTCATGGCTCAGCCCAACCATCTCACCAATACCATGGTACAATTACATCAGTGTTTTACATCTTCATTTTCACTATTATCTTCATCTTAAACCGTTTCCCTTTCATCTTAAACCGTTTCCCTCACCTGATACTGTCATTAATAGGCATGTTACTCTTATGCAATAATAACAGGGAGGTAATATGCACCATGCATGTTACTCTTATGCAATAATAACAGGGAGGTAATATGCACCATGCAGTAAATCTATTATTGATAGTGTACCTTTTTTATTTTGTAGATTATATGATAAATAATGTGGTATCCAATTGACAAACAAACCATACATTATCAATGATTTACAAACAAACCATACATTAGCAATGATTGACTTAATACATATTGATATAACTCTACTTTCTTTTTATAAGCATTTTCCACCCAAAACTTCATTGTATGTAATTTACAAATTTGTTTCATACCTGCCAAACATACAAATATTAGTGCACATTTGGGCACTGCCATTTCAATTGCATTTTTGCAGATTCACATAGCTCTGGTTTCTGTTTATGGGTTTTGTAAGTACCATTTATGTAGGTTAATGCTTAGCTTGCCCTCTGTCCTACCTCATGCCCATAGGGTTCCAGTGAATGTAAATAAAAATATTCTAGAAGCCAGTGTCATATTCTCACTCATTTTATTATGCACTCCATTTTTCATGGGTTGTATCTCTTTGATTTCAAGAGCACCGAATGTGGAGGTTCCTCTAAAACCCTATAACTGGATTTTTCATGGTTTTCTTCTTAACCATGGTGAGGGTTTCAAGGCATCTTCCTTCTTGGTTGCGCATCTTTAAGGACATTTTAAGAGGTTGACAGAGCTTTTATTTAACAGGCTAATAGAGCCTTTTTGTGACTAGGAGTGTGTTAACTATCCTGGAGCAAATCATTGCTTGACCCTTTGCTTTAATGAACATTTCTAATGCACAAAACCACAAAACTTATTCATTGGGGAGGATGGAGTCAATGGGAAATAATAGTCCAGGTCCAGAGATACTAGCTTTGGCGAGAAATATAAGTATGTCTGCTCATAAAGCAGGTAGAGTAATTAATCAAATTCGTAATTAATCAAATTCGTGGTTGTTCATATGGACAAGCACTTATGATATTGGAACTGATGCCTTATGGGGCCTGTTATCCCATATCACAATTAATTCATTCTGCGGCGGCGAATGCAAATCACAATATGGGTTTGAACAAAGCCCATATAACTATTGTATTGGAGGAAATCTCCAGATTGCACAAAACTTCATTACGAGAGCTCTCATAATGCTTTGTGATTTGCTATCATCAGAAGTGGATGCCACTACTCTTGTTATGAGAGGTTTTAGGCTTTTCCGTGACGAGATTCAAATGTTGCCACTTCATGCAAGGGATCAAAGGTCTGTTGTTACTAGCATGTACTACCATGACCCCATGTCATGGAAACTTTTTTATGAAAAATCTATTTTAACATCATATTTTTGTGTTGTATTATATTTTTCTAAATTAATCCAAGTAATTTTGATTTAGAATAAAACAATATTATAAGCAACATAATTAACATTTACAAGTCATACTAACTATTAGTATTTGGTTCAAACCAATGCTTTAATGCATATATGCCAATAAGACAGAAATCACACCTAAGGTATATTTTCCACCCAACCAATATAACATTTGAAATTAGGAGATGCTTTCTGAGTATGGTTTAAGATCAATGTAAATTTGGGATAACAATTCTAGAAGTAGTCAAGACCGATAAACTCATTCTACCTAGTAATGTTGACATCCAACTGAAAAGAGTGTTTATGAGGTGAAAAGGCCTCTGAATTTACAACATCCACGTACGTTTGATTATTATGGTGTATAAGAACACCCATTCTAGCTATTGATACAATAGAACCTCTAGTTGTAGGGCTCTTTTGCAAAGACTATACTATTCCACTCTAGCCCTTGGTATTTCAAATTTTGGACAAATGCCACTCTTGCCCCTGGTACTTCCACTGATGGAGTCCCAAAGGTCCAAAATCAATTGTGAGCCTCAAACAATGAGCATTAGTACCTCCCCTCCCAAGGTTAGGTACACCCCCAACATCTTCTACCCATGGTCCAAAATGGATTATTATATAATTTGTCATCTATCTTGGTACTTTCTGGGTGAAAAAATTGGAGGAATTGGCTTGCAAGGCCCATTTTAGTGGTAGGGCCCACTTTGTAGATTTGTAGTCAAGAACTTTCCAGAGCCATTTTGAGGCATCAAATGACACTTTGGGGTCGAAAAATTGTGAACATAGCTCTCAACCTCTATGAGAGCTTTCCAATGGTGTGGAAATAACCTCAATTAAAGTTGATATGTGGAAGTTATGCCTCCCACAAGTTGACCTACCTTGTTGACCACCATGGTACCGAATGGACGCCACAGAGAGATAGTTGTAAGGATATAAATTTATCTCAAACTATAGAAACCTTCGCGAATATTTATAGTTATTAATATGCAAACTTTAAAATGTTTGGCAATATTTTTGTAAAAATATTCAATTTTTAAGGATTTTATATAGTTTCTATAAAATTTGGGGTATTTCTTTGGTGAAAAAAAAAAAATCTATAAAATTTTGGTGAATCTTTTTTAGAAAAAATAGAAATTGAGGATCTTTTTTGGGAAAAAACATGGTAAAATAGCCCATGGGAAATATATAGCCCCAATTTTTTTTATGATGCCACATAAGCACCCATTACCCACATGTGGGGCTAGCCATGTGTTGACTTTCAAGAAGATTTTAGAGTGTCCAAAAACTTGACACTAATTGAGGGTTGGGGCATGCAAAAACCCTCAATCTTAGACATCTATCAGGTTATGTTAAACATTGTGCCGCTAGGAGGAGAGGGGGTTTTGTTATTTTAGCATTGTATTTGTTCCATGGTTGAGCAAAGCATCTAAGAGTGGGATTTGAGAGCATAACAAAGTAGGGAGAATATTATGTAGCATCTATTCATGTCATAATGTCAAAGGAAACTCCATAGTGAGTGCCCATTTTTTTGTACTTGCATTTCATAGTTAAAGAAAAGAGAGTGGAGTGTAGGCCTCACATTTTAGTTGGGTTTTCTCCCATATCAGCGTTCCCATGATACAACTTGTGTTCATTTGTGTGATTGGTATGTTCATTTCATTTTCATTTTCAAATTTCATTTATTTCCATAAATTTGAGCATTAAGCTAGAGATAATAAATTTGATATCCAAGGAAATAAATCTGCGTAATAAAATATTGTAGAGTATTACAAGATCTATAGTGACAAACTGTTCCAACAGAATATTCATGGTAGTTTACAGATCATGCAATTCAAACATTGTTGGAGCAATGATCAAACTATTTCCGTCAAACCATAGATCCAAATATATTTTTTTTTGTGGGGCAACAATCAACTCTGTCACCCTCGATCTGAGTTCGGAATCCAAGGGGATGCCTATGTGTCCTCTTTCATAATTTTGAGCTCCAGTTGTCGTGCGTAATCTTTGAAAAATCATCATGTCAAGGCAATTTGTGCATAACCTTCTCAAGCTATCACTTTGCTTCCTATGAATGGTGTCTCATTCCATTTTCATGACTTCTTTTATTTTTCCCATGTCTTGCAACACTTGTCTTGAGCCTCTTGCTCATTGACCACTTTGTTGGACACACCTACCACACTTAGAGGGGGGGGGCGTGGGGGGTTGAATGAGTGTGGGGCTCTTTTTCCCAAAACTTCTCTCTTACACAAAAACTACTTAGTTAACATTTAACATTTATTCATTACCCATTGATGTCATTTACCACCAGTTAGATGAGAACATATATCAACAATATATCATCAACAAGTCATCACCACAAGGAACACAAAGAACACAAGATGTATGTACAATTTTTCTTTTTATTATGGACAACAATATGTGGGTTTATCAACAACAACTGAATAGAGTACAACTCTACAAGAGCACCAACTCTATAATGAAAGACTCAGCTTACACCCTCAGCACCAACTGAGATGAGGCAACAATCCTCAACATATATCAATTTGTCAACAGGTATGCGACCTGTCAGTAGTGAAACCAGTGTGTGCACGTGCCTTGGCTCACTACAGCCCGCGTATGCACGTAGCCACTGTATACAACAACCTGTGTATACCTTCTGAGTTGTTAGGGTTTGTCCTTCAAGATCAACTCAGATTCTCTGCAATCAATATATCATTCTCTTTTGTCTCTTACTGTCCAATCTGACCACCAACCAGTCACAACACATCCAATCTCTCCAATATCTTGTTCATGCTCCACAACAAATCAATATGAATGATATCTCAATCATGTATAAACAACTAGTATACCATAGCAATCATGTCACCACTAAATCACAAGAGTACTAATCACTCCATCAACCAAATCATCCAAACTGAACCTTATCATAGAAGCCATACCAATAATTCCCTAAGCATTCACAACACATCAAACAATAGTATCCATCAAGACAATTATGTAACCATACCGGTGTCTTAGTGATAGATCTGAGCTCATAGAATGAAGATCTGGAACCTGCCTCATAATCCAAGAGCTTGGCACCAGCTCAAACACAAAACTCCATGATTTTATCCACTATATGCTCCATTTCCACAGTCATCCCGTGTATACCTTCAATGTATACGCACCCTATACACAGACAACCCGTGTATACCTCAAAAACTAGGGTTTCTGAAGCTCCGAGAATTTTTCCGTCAAGATTTCCAACATTGCCGAAACTTTGATGTGTCCATCAGATCCTCCTCTCGCTCTCTTTCTCATAATATATCTTCAATCATGCTCAAGAGATTCATACCAAAGATGCTCTCACAAGAATCTCTCCATCAATACTCCACAAGATAATCTCACAAGGAACTTTCCATTGATTCACTAAAATGATTTATTGCAAGAGTCCATAGCTATCTTATTTATACTTTCACCCTCTAGGTCACTTGACCCATTTCTTGGTCGCTTAACCTATTTTTCTTATTTTAGGGTTAACCACTTTCCATAAATAGAAATTTCTCCAATATTTATTATTTAAATATTCCTTCTTGATTTTGTCACCTTATTTTTTGATTTTGTCACTTCTCTTTATTATTTAAATAATGATTTCTTCTTTTAGGTCACTTTGACTTCTTTGACCTTGGGGGCTTCAAGCCTTCATATGCGGGTCCTCCAACTTCATAAGGCCATAACTCTCAAACCGTGAGGAGTTATGTGACATTCTACATACCATCGGAAATGGCATGACAAACACTATCCATCTAGGATAGTTTCACCAACAACTTCATTTATCTTCATATCATTATTCCACATACAAGCATGGGTCCTCCAACCATTCTTCTAGGACAACTCAATCCGCAAAGCTTCTTCACGTGAGGGCTTTCACCATAAGGGGACCACTTTGGAGTTCATACATTTGTGCACCTTATCAATCATGATAAGACAATAATGAGTCATCTTTTCATCAAACAAACTATGCATCATCATGTATCAACTCATTGATCCATCTTCATTTATGCATCATATCAATGATCCATTTGTATCAATTGGTTTCCATTTTGACATCTATCATTCTCATCAAGGACTATGCATCGTATCAATGATCCATATTTAGCAATTGTTTTCCACTTTGACATCTATCATTCTCATCAAGGACTATACATATACATTGTTCATCAATCATCAATCAATCAATCCTTTGAAATCAATCAATCACTTGACATCAATCAATCAAACCATTGACATCAATGAAAACATGATCCAACAATCTCCCCTTTTGGCATTGATGGCAATACCAACATTGATGTCAACACCAATTACCAATTATTGATGTCAACATGTAGATAAGGCATGCTCTACATCAATAGTCAATGTGACTATCTCTCCCCATCAATAAACATCAATCACATCTATGTGGTTAACTCTCCCCCTTTGACATCAATGGAAAAACATCATTCTCCTCTTGGGGCTTCTCTCCCTGTCTGAGTGCCTTTGATCTTCCTCTGAATAATCTCTCCCCTTTTGAACAAGGGATATTACTCTGATGTAATGTTGAATATACATCGAACACACTCCCCTTGTGACCATCGCTCCCCCTGGAATTATGCTTCTGTGCTCTTTTCTCAAATATAGGGATCTTTTCTAGGTATACATATGATAAATATCAACTCCTAGAATCATGGGAAGAAGAATGACTCCCCATATGGGTATGTATCCCCCTATCTTCTCTTTCAATGACGATCCTTGGACCTATCCATGCATCAACCTTGTGCCATACCATTCATCATGAAGAAAAGGATTAACCAAATACATCACGTGTCAAAATGTGTACTCATCATACATAAAACCTATGTACATCAACCATGTACATCATCATCTTGCAATGTGCCAAAATGTATCATCTATGGAATGTATCAATCATATACCTCAATCAATATGCCAACATGTGCATCTACCAATATGCCAACCATGTGCATCTATCAATAATACCATCTATGAGTGTACCATCATGCATCATCACTTACACCAAGCAAGTATATCAACCATGCATCAACAAGATATGACTCCCCAATGATGTACAACATGACGATCAACTCAAATCACCAACTACATGTCTCAATATGTAGCCCAACCACATGCAAAATGCATGCACCAAGATATCCATCATATGATTTCAATAATACATCATAAGACATATCAATGAAACTCAAATATGTACCATCCATGTACCCCAATAGATCACCATCAATCCATACTCATGGGTTAGTGCCATACACCTAAGATTTATTTTACATTGTCACCTTACATGATCTAACATAGAATCATAAAAAACCTGCAGCAAACAATGTCAGAATCCTGCAATAAACAATGTCAAACCCTGCATCACAGAGTTATACCATCACATCAAACTCCAATCCTTTGCATAGCTCTTTTCTTTAGGCTTCACCACATATACGCGGTCTGTTGCACAACAACTCGTGTATGTACGCAACCTATTCAAATTCATCCTTCGTGTCTACGCGACTGATACCACTGTCACCCGTGTATGCTTCAGTAGATGACTTACTTGAGCTTCCCTTCAGTGTTTCATCCTGTTTTGGCTGTTTTGTCTTCTTCACCCACTTCTGTAGAGGTTCGTGCTTCTCAGAACTTGATCTCTGAGCATCCATCTGTTCAAAGATGTCTTCCTTTCTTACTTCATTCATTCTTCTAGCCATGCTATGTGAAGTTCTCATCATGAAATTTCTTCTTGTGTTCCAACACTCCTAGGATTTGTGGCCAAAACCACTACAGTTGTAGCATATCATGGTGTTACAGTGAACAACAATGTGTCCTACTTGATCACATCTCCAACACCTCATGGTGTTATAAAATCATCCATTATATCTCCTTTCATAAGATCTACACTCAAAATATTTTTGACCATATCCATTACATGAATAACAATGCCCATGAAAAATACTTTCATACCTTTGCTTTGGTGTCTGAAAAGTATCTTCTTGATGTCTTTCTTGCTTTGTTCTTTTGGAATTTTCCTTGCCTTGTGTAGATGGTTGTTTTGCAACATTGTCTTCCTTCTTTGATGAACTTACCTCATGCTTCTTTGAGGTGCTTGATTCAGCATATGTAGCTCCTTCTTTGTATCCAAGACCTGATTTATCAAGTGGTGATCTTTGACTTTCCAAGATCTCATCCAAGATTCGTGAGCTATTCAAGAATTTGTTTGGAATTTTCTACCTTCTTTTGAAGGTCAACAATTTCAGCTTCTAACTTACAACATGACTCTTCATTTTCATTTATCTGATTCTTCAATAGTTCTTCTATTCTTTTGGCTTCTTCAATTTGGGTCTTGAGATGGACAATGATTTCAAAACTTTTGCTAATCTCATCATCTACATTAATATCTTCTTTTCCATTCTTTAGTCTTGTGATCTCTTCTTCCTTTTCTTTTAATTTGGTATTATTGCTCTCTTCTTGTTCCTTGATCATTTCCTTTAGTTTCAATATGTGTTTTAGACTCCTCCTAAGAAACTTCTTAGTGTTACCCGAAAGATAGTTGTAGTCTATATAATAATGATCACTTCTATATCTATATAAACCCTCTTCAATTTCATTTTGAAGTTTTAATAGATTTTCTTCTATTCTTTTCATGGGATAATTACCATCAAACTTTACACAAACTGTTTCAATATATTCTTCTTTACTTGTAGAGAAAAATTCATCATCATAATTGCAATCAAGGATTTTTTAGGGTTCTTTACCTTCATTTGAAATATCTTCACGATCTTCCATTTTTCCAACATCAACACATAGTTCTTTGCCTTCATTTGAAATGTCTTCAAGATCTTCCTTTGTGCTATCATCACTTGATTCTTTATCTTCACTTGAAATGTTTTCAAAATCACATTTAGAAATAAAGCATTCAAGAGTTTCTAGAGATTCTTTACCTTTAGTGATCTTGATGGAGTGATATTCAATATCTTCTTTCTCCTTCTTGCTTTGATATGTTTCCTCTAGCTTTAACCATAGATCCTTGGCAGAAGTGCATTGTCCCATGCTCTCTTTAATAGGGCTTGAGAGCCTTAAGAGCCAATGCATCATTCTTCTTTCCTTCTCTTTGAGCTGCAAACTTTGACTTGTTCTTCAAGGGAACTGATCCACCAATCACTGTCTTCCAAATAGCTGCGCCCATTGTCTTCAAATATAATCTCATCTCTATTCTCCAAGTAGAATAGTTTTCCTCATCAAGGATTGGAACTTCATCATCCATTTGTGTGTCTATGGATCTCCTTCAAGCTTGTTAAGGCTTTTAGTGAAGGCCCACTCTGATACCAATTTTTAGAGACACCTACACACTTAGAGGGGGGCTGAATGAGTGTGGGGCTCTTTTTCCCAAAACTTTCCTCTTACACAAAAAATTCTTAGTTAAAATTCAACATATCTTCATTACCCATTAATTTCATTTAACACCAGCTAGATGAGAACATATATCAGCAACATATATCAACAATATATCATCAACAAGTCATCACCACAAGGAACACAAAGAACACAATATCTATGTACAATTTTTCTTTTTATTATGGACAACAATCAGGGGGTTTATCAACAACAACTGAATAGAGTACAACTCTACAAGAGCACTAACTCTATAATGAAATACTCATATTACACCCACAACACCAACTGAGATGAGGCAACAATGCTCAACAGATATCAATCTGTCAATAGGTACGCGACCTGTCAGTAGTGCAGCCAACATGTGCACGCGCCCTGGCTCACTATAGCCCGCGTATGCACGAAGCTATTGTATACAACAACCTACGCATACCTTCTGAGTTGTTAGGGTTTGTCATTCAAGATCAAGTCAGATTCTCTGGAATCAATCTATCATTCTCTTCTGTCTCTTACTGTCCAATCTAACCACCAGCCATTCACAACACATCCAAGCTCTCCAATAGCTTGCTCATGCTCCACAACAAATCAATATGAATGATATCTCAATCATGTATAAACAACTAGTATACCATAGCAATCATGTCACCACTAAATCACAAGAGTATTGATTACTCCATCAACCAAAGCATCCAAACTGAACCATATCATAGAAGCCATACCAAGAATTCCCTAAGAATTCATAACACATCAAACAATAGTATCCATCAAGACAATAATGTAACCATACTAGTGTCTTAGTGATAGATATGGAACCTGCCTCATCATCCAAGAGCTTGGCACCAACTCAAACATAAAACTCCATGATTTTATCCACTGTACACTCGCTATCCACAGTCAACCCGCATGTACCTTCAATGTATACACACCCTATACATAGACAACATGCATATACCTCAGAAACTAGGGTTTCTGAAGCTCCGAGAATTTTTCTATCAAGATCTCTGACATTGCCAAAACTTTGATGTGTCCATCAAATCATCCTCTCGCTCTCTTTCTCAGAATACATCTTCAATCATGCTCAAGACATCCATACCAAAGATGCTCTCACAAGAAGCTCTCCATCAATACTCCACAAGATAATCTCACAAGGAGCTCTCCATTGATCCACTAAAAGGATGTATTGCAAGAGTCCATAGCTATCTTATTTATACTTTCACCCTCTAGGTCACTTAACCCATTTCTAGGTCACTTAACCTATTTTTCTTATTTTAGGGTTTACCACTTTCCATAAATATAAAGTTCTCCAATATTTATTATTTAAATATTCCTTCTTTATTTTTTCACCTTATTTTTTGATTTTGTCACTTCTCTTTATTATTTAAATAATGATTTCTTCTTTTAAGTCACTTTGACTTCTTTGACCTTGGGGGCTTCAAGCCTTCATATGGGGGTCCTCCAACTTCATAAGGCCATAATTCTCAAACCATGAGGATTTATGTGACATTCCACATACCATCGGAAATGGTATGACAAGACCTATCCATATAGGATAGTTTCATCAACAAATTCATTGAACTTCATCTCATTATTCCACATACAAGCATGGGTCCTCCAACCATTCTTCTAGGATAAGTCAATCTGCAAAGCGTCTTCCCATGAGGGATTTCACCATAAGGGGAACACTTTGGAGTTCATCCATTTGTGCACCTTATCAATCATGATAAGACAATAATGAGTCATGTTTTTATGAAACAAACTATGCATCATCATGTATCAACTCATTGATCCATTTTCATCTATGCATCATATCAATGATCCATTTTTATCAATTGGTTTCCACTTTGACATCTATCATTCTCATCAAGGACTATGCATCATATCAATGATCCATCTTTATCAATTGGTTTCCACTTTGACATCTATCATTCTCATCAAGGACTATACATATATATTGTTCATCAATCATCAATCAATCAATCCTTTGAAATCAATCAATCACTTGAAATCAATCAATCAAACCATTGGCATCAATGACAACATGATCCAACACACCTATCGGATTCAAATTTACACATGTTCACAGATTCTCCTATAAATATGGAATGTGTATTTTTGAAGTTTATTTAACTCCACAACTTGTCTCATTCTTCTACCACTTGGCCAACCCCTTTGGATTCCTAACTCCCTATTTAACAGTTGCTTCAATGTTTGTCCCTTTTTCCACATGTGTTTATTTTCATAACATAATGAGGTTTTACAATTCAATTTTGGTCAATCGACCAAATTGTCTTTTCGGAAAAATAATTAAAATTCTAAAATAAAAACAATAATATAAATAATAATTAAAAATCCAAGTTGTGGGGTGTCACATGAAGGCTCATAGAAAAATAATTTAAAAATATGGTTTGGGTTTAATAGGAACGTATAACTCTCCCTTGGACCCCCCTCTCTTTTGGAAACTTATCCCCCATGTGTATGTCCATGTTCAATTTTAGACGATGATACATTTTATTTATAATTTTCAATATACATCATTTACATATTACATTGTTGGGTCCATGGCCATGCATCATATTTACATTATACATCACTAAACCAAGAATTAAAAATGGAGATGTTACATTCCTCTCCACCTACAATTTGCATTGTCCTTAGTGTACATCACCACGCAAATTTATATATTCACATACATAAATTTTTACATCAAAATAACTAATAATTTCTCACCTTGATGACTCATGCAACAAATCCAACCAACAACTCTCATTCCCCTCAACTCGCACAACCGAAGGAATGGGATCCAACACAGGTTGGATAGTAAGTTTCATATTTGTGGCTCTAGGAATTCCAACAACAAAATTGAGTCTTCATACACTTATGTACCATTGTACATTTGGTTTTATTCATTTTTTTCAAATATTTGCAGGTATTCCTCCTGAATGGCCTCCTCATGCTCCCACGTGGCGTCTTTAAAACAATAGAAATTCCATTATACCTTTACTAGGACAATGTATTTGTTCATGGGCAATTTGAATTTATGTTCTAGGATGCATACTGGCTCCACCCAAAAGTCCCCTTCGTTTTCCACCTGGATCACAGCCCAGTCTATCACATAGCTAGGATTAGGTACATACTTCTTTAGTCAAGACACATGGAACGCATTATGAACTTTTATGGATGTAGTTAATGAAATCATGTATGCAAATGATATTTTCCTCTTTAGGATTTCAAATGGCCCACAATATATCACTCCCAACTTGGGGAACCTTCCTAATCTCAAGGAGATCCTCTTAGATTTAACTTTTAAAAGTACATTCACTCCCACTTCAAATTCCCTATGTTTTCTTCCTTTATTGCCATGAATCATTTTCCTATCCTATGCAATCTTTAAACTCTAACCGATATTTACCATCTTCTCTTCCATTTCAATTAACAATTCTAGCCCAATAATGGATCATTTATATGTTAGGTTATCCTAGCTCACTAATGCGTTACATTTTCTTCCATACAAGAATTCAAATGGGCTCATCTTGAATTATTTGTGATACCCATTGTTGTAATAAAATTTAACTAAATGTAGATAGTCCTCCCACCTAGAAGGTGTGTTCATTACATACATTCTCAACATGTATTCAATTATCTGGTTAATCCTCTTCACTTGCCCATCTCACTTTGGGTGATATGCTATAGTGAAATTCAAATTAGTCCCAAATACTTTAAACAATCCCTTCCAAAAATTGGAAGTGAACTTGGGATCTCAGTTTGATACTATTTTCTTAGTCACACCATGCATCCTAGCAATCCCTTTCATCTAAATTTATGCAATATTGGCTACCTTATGAGTTATTTTTACCAGTATCCAATGTATAGCCTTCGTAAGTTTTTCCACCACTACAATGATAGAATCACATTGCCTTGTTGTCCTAGGCAATTTGGTAATGAAATCAATAGCAACAATTCCCAATTTCAATTTAAGAATGGGGAATGGTTGTAGCAATCCTACAGGATGTATGTGATCAGTATTTACCTTCTGGCATTCCATGCATCTAGAAATAAAATTAGCTACATATTTCTTCATATTGGGCCCAAAACAATTAGCCTCTTATGGTTGCAATAGTTTTTTGGTACCCTAAGTGTCTAGCATATGACACATTTTGCATCTCTTTTAGAACTAAATTTCTCAAGTCCTAAGAATTAAGAACATAAACTATGTTCCTATACAAGATATTCCATTTTCTTCCAACATGTAATATTTATATTTTTATTGTAAGATATCTTTAACTCGTGCATAATATGGGTTTGTTTTTATAGCTTCTAGGATTCTATCTTTTAAATCCATACTGTACATACTAATGGTTGTAGCATGCATTTTATGCACCCTTCCATTGAATGCATCAACTACTTTATTCGATTTTCCCTTGATGTTCTTGATGTCAAAGTCTTATTCATTGAGAAATTCTAGCCATCTAGTTTTTTCTGAAATTTATTATTGGTTGCTCAAACAAGTATTTCAAACCACTATGATCTATTCTCAATTCAAATATTCTACCCATGAGATAATTCCTCCACATTTTTGAAGCATGTACCATGGCTTCCAACTTTAAGTCATGTGTAGCATAATTTATTTCATGTTCCTTCAACTTTCTTGACTTGTAACAAATTACATACCCATTTTGGGTAAGGACTCTACCAAGCCCTTCCTTGTATGTATGTGTGCACACAACAAAATATTTATCTGGATATGCAATCTTTAAAATAGGTCCACTAGTTAATGAATCTTTGAAGTGATGGAAAATTTATTCACACTTGGTATTCCATACAAATTGTATTCCCTTCTTTTGCAAGGATTTTATTAGGTGTGCAATCTTATAGAAACCTACAATGAGTCTATTGTAGTAACTAGATAAACATATAAATGATATAACCTCTGAAATATTAGTTGGTGTTGGCCAACTTTTGATTGCTTCAATCTTTTCTTGATCCACTTTTGTGCCATCTTTTAAGATAATGTGGCCCAAATAATGGATCTTCTTTTGATAAAAAGTGCACTTTCTAAACTTGACATACAATTGGTTCTCTCTTAACACTTGCAGCACCATGCTCCTCCTTTGTCTTGGTGTATATAAGAACATCATCCAAGAAGACAATAAATGTTTTTTTCCAGGTAATATCTAAACACTCCATTCATTAAACATATAAAATTAGATGTTGTATTTGTCAACTCAAGTGACACCACTACAAACTCATAATGGCCCTACCTTGTCCTAAAGGTTTTCTTCTTAGTATCTTCTTCTTAGATTCTTACATGATGATAATATGATCTCAATTCAATTTCGGAAAATATCTTTGCTCCCTTCAAATAATCAAAACAATTGTCGATTCTTGGAAAATGATACTCATTATTTATAGTAACCTTGTTCAGTTATCTGAAGTCAATACACAACCTCAGAGTTACATCATTTTTCTTCCCAAAAAAAACTGGGGAGCCCCAAGGAGAAATACTTGGGTGTATGTACCCCTTCTTCAACAACTCTTCTAGATGCTTATACAATTCTTTCAGTTCGTGTCTGGTCATTCTATAAGGAGTTTTGGAGACTGGGGTAGCTCCAGGAATTAAGTCAATAGATAAATCAATATCTCTCTTAAGTGGTAATTCCATCAATTTCCCAAACATGTCTACATATATATGGAACCCTTTTCTAAAACTTGTTTTCAATTGCAATGATGAAACATATTTAACAAATATATGCCTTGGAATAAATTTATATATGCCTTGGAATAAATTTAACTCTCCTTGAATTCCCTTCTTCATAAAGACATGTGAAATCCTTATTGTAACAATCTAAGGCGATATGATGCTTGTTTAACCAATCCATACCAATCAAGAAGTGGTAGGGCCCAAGTGGTATGATGTTGAAATCATGCTTAGTACTGACTCCATTCATGTTCACTAGGCAATATCTAACAAGTTCGATGTTTTTTCTCTTGGTTCCAGTAACTAGTTGAACTAACCAAGGTTATTCATGCTTACATTTCATCAATTTAATTCTTTCAAATATATTTGGATCTATATAGCTATGAATAGGTCCAAAATCAATCAAAATAGCTATGGTTTGATTATCAATATTACCTTCTACCTCAATCATGTGGGATTGATAGTTTTCTTGTATACTGTCCAAGGCTACATAAATCCTTGGCATGATCCTTCCCATGTCCTCCATTGCATCCTCCTTCTTTATGTTATGTAAAATCCTCATCCTATATCCCCTATGAGAATAATCATTGCACAAGAAGTCCCCTTCACATCCCCAACACTTTATAGGATGTTCTCTTGGCATCTTCCCCAAGGAATGTGTTATTTAAGTTTCACATTGTGCCAACTTCCCTTTATGATATGCTTGAGAGATATTCCTGATGAAATGAAGCTTGAATCCTTTCTTCCTCTAATCCATCTTTACTTTATTCTTATCACCCTATGACTTTTGGAAATCTATCCTTCACTTGTTCTTCTCATACATGTACTTATGTTTCCTAATGGTTTCTTACAAATTCTTGGGCTCATCAAACTGAATTTTATCCTTGTAGAATGATGGTAGTCCACTCAATAAATTATGAATTTTGACCTTCTTGTCCCTAATGAAGTCCACGTACCTCATAATTTCCAAGAATGTCCTCTCATACTCTTCCATGGTCATGTTTCCTAGAATGATCTCAAAGAATTCTTGCATATTATTGCCACATTTATGCTCGGAAAAGTATTGTTGCTAGAAATATTTCTTAAACTACTTCTAAGAAATTCTCTTCTCGTCAATATGCTTGGATTTCTTTAGTTGGTCCCATCATATGGAAGCCTTCCCTTGAAGATGATATATGATAATTATTTCTTTCAGGTTTGATGAGTAATCATGTAGCTTGAAGTATTTTCTCATGTGCAACAACCAGGCTTCAACATCTTCACCCTTTTTATTCTCTCCATGTAATGGTGGTGGCTTGATTTTCCTTAGATCCCCTCGCAAGATATATGACCTATATATTCTCCTACGATGTATGAAAAGGGACATACTTGGGATATTCATTGATTATGAATGTGCACAAGATATTTTGGTCGAGTGTCCCGGTAAAATGACAATGCATACTAACACTCCTTGAGTTCCTATATCCCCTATGATAATCCCTTCTATCATGACATCTTGATGTTTCTACTTGTCTTTCATTGGCTACTTGTTTTTCTTATTTTTTCATAAATCTTATTAATTTGTCCTTGTAATATATTTATACTTTGTAGCAGCGGAGTGTTAATTTGATTCTACTTTTTCAGTATTTAGACACATTCTCCTATGAATCGTCTTCCAAAAAGTATACTCATGCCTCATTTTGAGTTCTGAGATGAAATTTATAACTTTCTAGGTTTTGTCATTTCTACTCAATTGTGCACTATTCTCATTGGTGCAATCTTGTTGAGAGACAATATTGTTCCATTTGTAAAGGAAAATGTCTCAAGAATCATAATTGTTTTTATATCAGGTGTAGATAGGATTTATTATTGTGAAAAAACAACAATTTTCAGATTCAAAATCTTATGCTCCGGTAAATTTCTGTATAAATATGGAATCGACAACTTCACACTTTTATGTTTTCTCTAGACCTAGAAATTTTTAAGCCCTAATATCGGTTCATTACCCCTTAATTAGGGCATATTACATTAGTAATGTTATTTTATTTATGTCGGATTTATTCCATTAGTTGTAATTATACCTCCTAGTCTCCTATATATACCAAGGAGACATTTTAATTTGGAATCATCTTGTACTTGAACATTTATGTGGGATAAAAGGAGGTTGCCCCCTCGAAGAGACTTATTATCTGAAATTATCTCTTATTCAAGGCGTTGAGTACTTATTCTGAGGTTTTTCTATGCTATATTGATATTTGGTTCTTAACATCTGGTATCAAAGTTCAAGGTCTTGGGGCTTCACTGCTACATCTGAGACACCGTGGAATTTTCGCTATAACTTGTTTTCTACAACGATTCAGAAGGAACGGCTTGGAGGATATTTAGTAGATGGATCAAGGTACATTGGGTTAAAAATTAACTCCTGAGGCCTTATACTTTCGGAGATACACCCTTTATAAGATAGGGTTCTGGAATCATCCTAAAATGAGTCATTGTGGAATTTTCGCTATAATTTTTTTTTTGTAACATTTCAGACCCTGAAATATGGAGGATATTCTCAGAAATTAGTAAGGTATCTGTGATAGAAATTGAATCTTTTGGGTCATCGTAAATTTGTATATACACCATGTGGAAGATAGGGTATCTGACTAGTCTCAAGTAGGTGTTCTGGGTAAAACAATCATAAATTTTACCTAGAGTATCCAAATTGAGTGAGACCAGTTGCATTGGATAGTGGACAGACCGTAGTAGTTCTGGTACAAGTTTCATAATTTTATATCAATTATTTTGTGCGGGGCACGCTATATAAGTGAGATCTCCTGGAAAGGCCAAAAATCAACAAGTTATGGAGAAGTTACCGTAAATTCCACTTGGCACATCCAATTGTTATTAGACTTGTGGCATTGAAGAGAAGAAATATCAGAGACCTATAAAAAATAAAAGTTCATACTTAGAAGGGTCGAAATTTTGGAGATACAATAAAAGGAATATTGTCTAGCAGAACCACCTCAAAATCAAGGTTTAAAGTGACACTTCGCCAACATGCCACCAAAAAAGAGAACTTCTACACCAAATAAGCCTCCAAACAATCCTACTTGGACTCTTGATGAAGGTGAAGAAATGCATAGGGACATAAATGATTTACAAAAGAAGACAGTAAAAAAAGATGAACTACAAGAGATGATGGATTCAACATAAGCTAAGTTCGAGGCAATAAATACTAAGATGGATGCTTTAAAAGGGGAGATCATGGAAGGATTGAAAAATTTCTTAATAGAGAGGACACCTGAAAGTGAAAATGTATCCCATGAAATTCATGATGAGGACACAAGGAAGGTGAATCAAGAATGGAGAAACTCCAACTTTGGGTTGAAGACCAACCACATTCCTAAGATCGATATGAGGAATTTTGATGGCAATGACCCAATCACATGGATACTTTAGATGGAGCAATTCTTTGATCTACATAATGTGCCACATACACAAAAGGTACGAATTGCTTCTTTATATTTAGAACCCAATCAATTTGTATGGTATCAATGGCTTTGTTCTCGCAAATCACTTGTCACTTGGACAATTTTCACG
>ML777864.1:286658-306712 GCA_009831015.1 Picea engelmannii
TACAACTACTAAAGGAGAAACAACTATATGTCAAACCATCCAAATGTTTCTTTGGAGTGAAGGAGGTAGAGTATTTGGGTCATATTGTATCTCATGAAGGTGTCAAGGTAGACCCTAACAAGATTAAGGCCATGATGGACTGGAGGATTCCCAAAACATTGAAGAATCTTAGAGGATTTTTGGGTTTGACATGTTACTACCTGATGACAGACGTCAGCTACGCCCGTCCACAGGATCGTACTCTCGTGTTCGTGAGTCGGAGCGGCTCATTTCATTCCCTTCTGAAATCTCGGGTGAAAACCCGATCCAGAGGTCCTTTAATTCCCTGTCATGGCCTCTGCACGCGCCTGTGACCTTTTCCCGACTTAATATCGGGTTTCGGGGTTTCGTGATCCTTGATGTTACGAACCTCTATCCCCGCGATCTCCCGATCATCGATTTGCCAATTCCCCGTCTTTGGCCCTTAGCCCCTTCTGGCTATGCCCTGGTCCATGCGACCGCTTCTCATAAGACCACATCCTTATATCCTTTCTATCGGGGTTTCAGACATCGCAATGCCGAAATGCATAAACACTTTGTCCACGGGACTCTCGATATCCTGATCCCCGATATGACGTCAGTTGGCCCCCACACAACGGAGCTCTCCTTTCTTATCACGATTTCCTCTATCGCGATTTCACGACTTCTGATGTGCCGGACGACTTGTCCTCAGGACTCGCGAAATGCCGAACTCCGATGCGTCGATTTGACCTTCTATCGGGACTTACGCTACCGATTTCCCGACTTCTTGACCTCAAGATTTCCGATATCCCGAATGCCGATATCCCGATGTGACGTCAGCTAGGCCCACAACACGGAGCTCTTGCCTTTTCACCTCTCGTGAAGTGGAAATACTTCCTCTTCCAACCTCCGATGCCCTAGTTCCCGATGTGGGTAATCTCGTGACACGCGTCCGCTCCCAGACGAATGGTCTAGATCAAATATCGCTATTTCGAGACTTGAAATGTCCCGACTTCCTCGACCTCAAGAATTTCGATATCCCGAGTGTCGATATCCCGATGACAGCCCTCGTCGGGATTTATCCTCTGCTGTTCACAAAGGTTTAACCTCCGTGCAACTCTCGACAGATATGACGGCTTTCGGGTACTTTGATTCGATATGACGGTGCAGATCCATCCTTCTTCCTGTGCACTCTCTAGACGTGAAAACCTTTCGACGGTCCAGATCTCTTCGGTCGATCTGACGAATGCTGCTACTCCTCCCGAGCACTGCACTTTCTTCCAGTACTTGGTAGAATTCCAAGTCTCCAAAGGCCTCGACCTTTGCTTCCTTCTCTCCTGCGAACTCTCGACTTTTGAGCTTCGCCGCACGTATGAAAACACTATTCCTCCTGAGCTTGTTTTCAAACCCTTGAAGATTTGTGACTTCTACGCCTATGCAGAGTCTTCACGTGCACTCAAAGGTGCTATCCTCCCTGAGCTTTCCTATAGCTTCGACCTCCAAGGAAACTCAGTTCTTTTTCCTTTCTCCCTCTGATGGAGAAATATGGATGCCCTCCTGGCTATCCCTCTGCTCAAACAACCTCTTGCTGAGTCTGCAGGGTGTTCAGCAACCCTGTGAAGATCCCTCAGTGGACTCTTTCTTCACAATACATAACTCAAAGAGTTCTCTTCTCCCTTCTGTGCCTGTCTATGCATTGACTCAAATGCCCACCTGGCAGAGTATTTCTCATAGAACATCCAACAGTTCTGTCCTCTTCTGTGCACTCCTTGCACTTGCTCAATGCCCACTTGGCAGAGCTCTACAGAATCCCCATCAGAATTTTGTCTGCAACTGTGTCTCTCATACACAGCCTTGCCTCCTGAGGTATTCAACAACCTCACAGGTTTTTTCCCTGAGTTGATGATTTCAACTATTATGCCGCAACACGTCTTCATCCGAACCCACAGTGTTTAGAAATGCATCCTCTGTGCACGGCTATCAGAACCCACAACATTCTGTCACACCCTCCTGGTATGAAGCCTCAAAGACCTCTCGAGATTGAAATCAAACACACTCCTGCAAATGTAAACCTACAACATACATCTACAACATAAACCAGAACACTCACAGACATCCATTTAACACACAATAATGCAAAAAAAACCTCTCATTTTATTAAATATGGAAAATGCTTGTTTTTACAAGGTGTTCCTGAGCACGGTCTGTAACAAGGTCTCGACTCTTTTCTTCCCTTTTTCTCTCTACACGTAGACTCTAACTATCCCAACTTTATATATCCTTCTTAAAAAATGAGATACTAAAAATCTCTTTTACCCGAGGGGGCTCTTCGAGCGCTTCCCTCCAACCCACCTACCCTATTCAATTACATTGAATGGGCTGTCTAGTCCGCATTTGGATCTAGATCTTCAGCCATACAAACATTAATGGCCGATCTTATCTACAGCCTGAGAAAACGCACGACTCTATGGCTCAACAGCCTAAGCATTAAATTACATTCAATTCAAAATAAAATATGAGGGTTGCGCCTCTCTTCAGCATTGAATGCACGTGCAAGATGTGGCTGGCTGGCTAGCTAGCTAACATGGAGAGATGCTCCTGCATCATACTCCTCAGCTGCAAAATTCATGAGCTCCTGCTCATGAGCTTCCTATCTTAGATGTTGAAATCCTCCTGGATCCCAAATCATCCTCTGGAGTTGTTCATCTGCTCAATTTTCCTGCTTCTGTGTTGCTGCTGCTTCCTTCCTTCTGCTTAGCCTATCCTCGCTGGTAGTCTCTGCTGACCTCAACACCAACCTTCTGATCTCTTCGATCGCTGCATCCAACTGCTCCAGTGGCTGGTCCTGTTTTTGCAGTCTCCCCAGCTGCAAAAATTTTCTGCAATTGGGTAGATCATCATGATCTCCCATGCTTTCTTCTTCATCTTCATTTGTGGCCTCAAGTTGCCACTCTGCTGCAGAATTTAGCTCTGTAGTATCCCTTTGACTGACCTGTTGTTCAGTCACCATCTCTGACAATTCTACTTCTGTCAGTTCTCTTACTGGCTCTGGATTGTTCAACCAATCCTCCAAGATCTCTAGCTCCATCTCCCATGGAGTGATAAATCTGCCTGCCTGCTCTTTGGCTTCCTTTGCTGCTAGCTTCAGTGCTGCAACTTCTTTCTTTTCAGCTCCCTCGCCGAAATCATTGAGCCATTCCTCAGAACGCTCATTCTCTTCTCCTTCTGCTTGGGCAACTTTCGATATCTGCTCCAATCCTTCTTTGACAGTCTCAGTTGGCTGTCCTTCTACTGTTGCTGCATCTGCAACACCGATTTCTGCCTTCTCTTGGGAAAGTGGTAGGAATACCTCGATCCCTCCAATCATCAGAATATTTTTCATATCCTCCTCTTCTGTCAGCTGTACATGCTAATCCAAACTCACCTCTGAGCTCACCTGCTCTGTTAGCTCTTCTGGTTGATTCCAACTCACCTGCTCATCCCTGCCCATCTGGAAATATGGGATGCTTCCGCTGCCCTCCTGGCAGTCTTCGAGATACCGCAACGATCTCATGTCATTGCAGCTGGCAATGTGAAATTCCTTGGCTGTCCTCATGACAGTCCGTGAGATCCCGCAACGATCTCATCTCTTTGCCCACCTGGCAAACTGGAATTTCCTCTCTACCCTCCTGGCAGTTCTTGATATCTTCAGCCGATCCCAATTCATTCTCTTCATCATTGAGACCTCTCCCAGTGTCTGGTTCACATACTTGTACCATTTCGTCTTCTGGTCCATTGAGGTTTTCTGCATACCTCAACCATCTTCTCAACAACCTTCGATGTCTTATGACCATCAACTCCTTGAATGGTCATTTCTCTTTTGCCTTTCTCATGGGCCATTCATACACCCAACTTGGCTTGGCTTTCTGCCGCATCCGTAGTTCAAGCTCTTCTATATCTGCCCTTATTTCAGCGAGCTCTTTATCCATCTCTGCAAGCTTTTATGATTTTCTCTTCCTCCCAGCATGCCTATGGCCTTTAGTAACCATGGTGTTGTCTCTGTCTTCTTTCCTAGCAAACCTACTATTGTCACTCTGCACTAAGAGTGTTTCCAGCCTCATCCTACAGTCCTCCTGATTGTTTTCCTGATTGCTGCCTACCTGCGAACAATCACCACAGAGTCTCCAATGCTCTGTCTTCCTTTACCTCACTTGCATGCAATATACAGATAAGAATCCCGCTCTGATACCACTTGATGACAGACGTCAGCTACACCCATCCACAGGATCGTTCTCTCGTGTTCGTGAGTCGGAGCGGCTCATTTGATTCCCTTCTGGAATCTCAGGTGAAAACCCAATCCACAGGTCCTTTAATTCCCTGTCACGGCCTCTGCACGTGCCTGTGACCTTTTCCCAACTTAATATCGGGTTTCGGGGTTTCGTGATCTTTGATGTCACAAACCTCTGTCCCCGCAATTTCCCAATTCCCCATCTTTGGCCCTTAGCCCCTTCTGGCTATGCCCTGGTCCATGCGACCGCTTCTCATAAGACCGCGGCCTTATATCCTTTCTATCGGGGTTTCAGACATCGCAATGCTGAAATGCATAAACACTTTGTCCACGAGACTCCCGATATCCCGATCCCCGATATGACGTCAGCTAGCCCCCACACAACGGAGCTCTCCTTTCTTATCGGGATTTCCTCTATCACGATTTCGCGACTTCTGATGTCCCGGACACCTTGTCCTCAGGACTCGCGAAACGCCGAACTCCGATGCGTCGATTTGACCTTCTATCAGGACTTCCGCTACTGATTTCTCGAATTCTCGACCTCGAGATCTTCGATATCCCGAATGTCGATATCCCGATGTGACGTCAGCTAGGCCCACAACACAGAGCTCTCGCCTTTTCGCCACTCGTGAAGTCGAAAGACTTCCTCTTCCAACCTCTGATGCCCGAGTTCCCGATGTGGGTAATCTCGTGACACGCGTCCTCTCCCAGACGAATGGTCCAGATCAAATATCGTTATTTCGAGACTTGAAATGTCCCGACTTCCTCGACCTCGAGAATTTCGATATCCCGAATGCTGATATCCCGATGACAGACCTCGTCGGGATTTCTCCTCTGTTGTTCACGAAGGTTTAACCTCTGTGCAACTCTCGACAGATCTGACGGCTGTCGAGTACTTTGATCCGATATGACGGTGCAGATCCGTCCTTCTTCCTGTGCACTCTCTGGACGTGAAAACCTTCCGACGGTCCAGATCTCTTCGGTGAAAACTCAGTTCTTTTTCCTTTCTCCCTATGATGGAGAAATATGGATTCCCTCCTGGCTATCCCTCTTCTCAAGCAACCTCTTACTGAGTCTGCAGGGTGTTCAACAACCCTGTGAATATCCCTCAGTGGACTCTTCCTTCACAATACAGAACTCAAAGAGTTCTCTTTTCCCTTCTGTGCCTATCTACACACTGACTCAAATGCCCACCTAGAAGAGTATTTCTCACAGAACATCCAACAGTTACGTCCTCTTCTGTGCACTCCTTGCACTTGCTCAATGCCCACTTGGTAGAGCTCTACAGAATCCCCAACAAAATTATGTCTGCAACTGTTTCTCTCATACACAACCTTGCCTCCTGAGGTATTCAACAACCTCACAGGTCTTTTCCCTGAGTTGATGATTTCAGCTATTGTGCTGCAACATGTCTTCATCTGAACCCGCAGTGTTCAGAAATGCATCCTCTATGCACGACTATCAGAACCCGCAACGTTCTGTCACACCCTCCTGGTATGAAGCCTCAAAGACCTCTCAAGCTTGAAATCAAACACACTCCTACAAATGTAAACCTACAACATACATCTACAGCATAAACCAAAACACTCACAGACATCCATTTAACACACAGTAATGCAGGAAAAACTGCTCTTTTTATTAAATATGGCAAATGCCTGTTTTTACAAGGTGTTCTTGAGCACAGCTTGTAACAAGGTCTCGACTCTTATCTTCCCTTCTTCTCTCTACACGCAGACTCTAACTATCCCAACTTTCTCTATCCTTCTTACAAAATGAGATACTAAAAATCTCTTTTACCTGAGGGGGCTCTTCGAGCGCTTCCCTCCAACCTACCTACCCTATTCAATTACATTGAATGGGTTGTCTAGTCCGCATCCGGATCTAGATCTTCAACCATACAAACATTAATGGCCGATCTTATCTACAGCCTGCGCAAAGGCACGGCTCTATGGCTCAACAGCCTAAGCATTAAATTACACTCAATTCAAAATAAAAGATGAGGGTTGTGCCTCTCTTCAACATTGAATGCATGCACAAGACGTGGCTGGCTGACGTGGAGAGAGGCTCCTGCATCACTATCTCAAGTTTGTTAGGCACTATGGAAGAATAGCAACACCTTTAATAGCACTATCTAAGAAGGATGCATTTTCATGGACTCCAGAGGAAACTAAATCTTTTGAAAAACTTAAAGAGGTGATGTGAAAAGCTCCTCTCTTGACCACTCCAGACTTCACAAAAACCTTTATTGTGGAATGTGATGCCTCAGGAAATGGAATTGGTGTTGTCCTAATGCAAGAAGAAAGGCCCCTGGATTTTGAAAGTCGACCACTCAAGGGAAAGGACTTACACAAACCCATTTATGAGAAGGAAATGATGGCAATACTACGTGAATTGAAGAAATGGCGTCCTTACCTAATAGGTAGGCACTTCAAGGTCAAAACATATCATGATAGACTTAAATACTTCTTGGAACAAAGACTATCTTCAGAAGAACAACAAAAATGGGTAACCAAGGTATTGGGTTATGATTTTGAAATTTTCTATAAAAAGGGGAAGAAAATTTTTGTGGCAGATGCACTCTCAAGAAAGGATGAAGATGTTGAGGCCTTTCTCTGTGCTATCTCGATCATCCAACCCGATTGGATAATAGAAGCAAGGGATGAATGGAAGAATGACGAAAAAGTGTGGACTCTCATTCAAAGGTTGCAGTAGGATTCTAGTGCATCAGATACATTTACATGGAAAAATGATTCACTATGGTACAAAGATCACTTATATTCATGTAAGAACTCCCAACTCAAACAAAAGGTACTATTGGATTTTCACACCTCTCCAGTAGGAGGGCACTCGGGATTTTTGAAAACCTACCATAGAGTCAAGAAGGATTTTTTGGGGGATGGCCTTAAAACTGATGTTCAAAGGTTTTTGGCAGAATGTTTGGTTTGCCAACAAAATAAGGTGGAAACAATTAAGACCCCAGGTCTTTTACAACCATTAGCCATCCCAAGTTAGTGTTGGGAGGTGGTTTCCATGGATTTCATCACAGGGTTAACGAAGTCTGAAGGAAAGAGTGTCATCATGGCGATTTTTGATAGACTTACCAAGTACACACACTTTTGTAGTCTCTCATCCCTTCAAAGCTAGTACAGTTGCCACCGCATTCATGGAGACAGTTGAAAAGCTACATGGAAGCCCAAATATTATTGTAAGTGACAGAGATCCCATCTTCACTGGACATTTTTGGACATAATTATTTTCTTGTTTGGGTACTCAATTGGCTCATAGCTCATCCTATCATACTCAATCTGAAGGACAAATTGATATAGTGAACGAATGTCTGGAAGGCTGCCTTCGTTGCTTTGTCTCTGATAAAAAAACACAATGGTTGAAATGGTTACCCTTGGCAGAATGGTGTTATAACACTTCTTTTCATACTGCAACAAAAATGACACCATTTATGGCACTCTATGGATACCACCCTCCTTATGTTAATCTCTATGGATACCACCCTCCTTATGGCACTCTATGGATACCACCCTCCTTATGTTTAAACCATATGTTAATCTCTGAAGCCTTTTCTTTGTCCATGTTCAATGCTCGTTTACGTTGTTGAATTTGCAAGATGATAGGCTCAATCATCATTAACTTATCTTTTAAACTATCCATCTCTTTCTTGCAGCGACAGACAATGTTGATGTGTTGAAATATTTAGTCTATTTCCATCTGCATGTCGATGCTAAAAAATCCAGGGGAAAATCCAGGATCAAGCATGCTTTTTTCAATAAACTCCTCCCTTGTACAGAAAAGAGGAGTAATTTATGCAATTTGTCTCAAATCTACACTGTGATTATCAATCAATATTAACACACTATCTCCAATAAAGGTATGAATCCAAAATTGCCATACTCAGAGCAAGCCATTGCCTATATTTATATAAAATGGATATATGATGGAGTTCTTGATGTTGGGTTATTTTTAATCTTTTCATTTGACGTTTGGATTAGATTCAAATTTAGCTCTCATTTTTTTATCATGTATTCTTTCACGTGAATTTTCCCCTGTTAGAAAGTAATAGATGTGCTCGTTTAACCATAGACTATATAACAATATTGTCACCTAACCATAGGCCGAAGCCACCCCCGAGCACCTTAACCTTGACAAAGAATGATTGCAGAAGAAAACCAATAGCCAACCAAGGCTAATGCATCAAGCAAGGATAACCTAGATTGATCAGAAATTCCAACCATAACCAATAGAAAGTATTAGCCAAAACTGGGAATATAGATTGCATTTGTTGTCGGTAGTTGTCGACTACAGCTGCTCCCCAAACTTGCACACTTGCCCAGTTTCTACAGTGCGCACTCCTTCACTGCTAAAATTTTGAGTTGTCTGATACAAAATGAGGTTTGGCTACTTGTATTTATACTATTTTCCTGAGTTGTCTGGGCTGACTTCTCATTCTGGATGCCAAATACTTAATATTAATTATTTCCTTGAGTCGACTTGTCTTCTAGGGTTAGGTTTAATACTTTAGGGTTTCTTCTTGCTTCCCAGAATATTCTATTCTTGTTAGGGTTACACGTGGAGGTAAATACCTCTCGCAACTACCATAATATCAACACTCCCTCCTAGCTAGGGAGGTATTGAAGGCAATGGTCTTGAGCACAAAAATACCATTCAACTGGTAGCATCATCATAGTTGTATAGACTATCTCATGATTAGATCACACGCACCATCAACACTATCATTTGATAGCATCAACTGCATCATCTCTCAAAGCCATACTCTATTTGAGTAGTCAAGCATGATGTTGAATAAGTCACTCACTCCATAGAGTGATACACGGATCATTCTTCTAATATGGACATACGTCATAGAATAATGACTATCCCAATAGATGTTAAAAGCTACTCCATGTACTACAGAGACCATTCCTATAGGAATGTCAATCTAGGACTATTTTCTAATCAAGTTATAGAGATCTGTATTAGCCTATATGCCTTAGAAAATATTGGTCTTGAACCATTTTCCTAATCGGGCCACAATTTGTGCCTTAGGAAAATACTAGTCCATGACATGTCAACAAACTATAAACCTGGACCATTCTCCAAAGAGAGAATACCTGACTACCAACAATTTGTTCTATCTAGACTATTCTCTGCCTGGAGAATGTCTTTCCACAAGCAAACTAACTATCCATCTAGATGATAATCATTTTCAACACTACTGATAGTCTACATGGAAATCAGAACAATTTCATTCAATAGAACACAACATGTCTATCCATAGTAGTACACAACTACACTCCATTGGTACATTGCCACACCAAGTAGCACACAACTACTTAATCAATGACACATAATCATAGCCAGTGGAACACATCCACCATAACAACATACATCTATTGTCCAGAGACATACATTCTCCATAGAAATCATATCATCTAATATAAACATGCACAGAAAAAGAATATCATGATATAAACTGAGTCATATGGGCCATTCTTCCACTCACATCTGTGAGATCTGGAAGAGCATCTACTCTCAGAAAGTAAAATATCAGCCATGAGCTATCTAGACTATTCTTCTCAAGCATAGAAGAATAATTGTCCTGATTTCTGAGCCTAGACCATTCACCTATATGGGCCATTCCTCTGGCACTAAACAAAGTGCAAATTGGAGAGAATGAGTCTGCCCTAGGGAATGCCTATCCCTGATTGTTGAACCTGGAACATTCACCTAACTGGGCCATTCCTCTGGCACTAAACAAAGTGAAACCTGGAGAGAATGAGTCTGCCCTAAGGAATGAATGTCCGGACCATTTCCTAAGGAAATGACTGTCCTACACCAACCTCCAAAACATACCATTCTTCGAAACTGCTCACAATTGTGAACTTCGAATGAATGGTTACCCAACGAGGAAGACCATTCTACTTGACCACTACTGAGAGTGACTGCCAAGAAGAAATATTGTCCTATACCAATCCCCCACATTGGCCACAATGGGAATCACTGTGTATGGTACATCAAAATCCTATCGAACCATTTTCATTACGAAAATGATTGTCCGATCTAGACCATTTTTCGAACTAGAAAATGCATGTCCGTCAGAAATCTCAAACCATTTTCCGAACTGGAAAGAAACTACTCATCCTAGACCATTTTTCGAACTGAAAAATGATTGTCCATAAATCAATAACACATCAGTGCTCCCTCCCAACCTGGTAGTCATCTCTTCCCTTTTCAATAAGGCAGTCATCTCCACGAGCTCCATCTTGTTTCTTGAGTACATAAATGTTTTCATCTTGGACAGAGGCTTTGCCAAAATATCTACTATCTGCTCATCTATGGAGATATATTGGAGAACCACTTCTCCTTTCTGGACCTCATCATGGAGAATGTAATGCTTTATCTCAATGTACTTTGGTCTTTCTGGAACACTGGTTTTCTCTGGAGGCTTCATATAGATCTGATCACTATATAGTATACCATAGTTGGATTCAACTTCTTTTGTTTCCAGCTAGCTCATAACATTGCGGCAAGGCTCAAACTGGAACATATCCAAGTGGCACTTCTTCTGTCATCATGAGAGTTTGTCATGGATTAAAAATCCATCATCCTGGACTTCTGAATAACCATTCTGATACAATATCTCTATTATAGAAATGTTCACCATGCTTCTATTGTGCATGAGAGGCTTTGTACCAAGTTGTTTGAATCCATACAAGATCTTATTCCTTTTGCATACAAGGGTCTCTTTCTGGTATACCTCAAAACTTTGAGGTTGCTCTACATACGCTTCTTTGTTCAATTACTCTGTTGAGAAGAACAATCCTTACATTCATCTAATGTAAACTCCAACCCATGGATAATGTAGGAGATATAATGGCTCAGGTAGAGGTATGTCTGGTTACTGGAACAAGCTATCATCATAGTCTTCTCCCTCCATCTGGGAGAACCTTGAGTTTTGGATCTCGCAATACTTTCATTCATAAGTCTTCCGTACACTTTTCTTCATCACAACTTCCATTCTTCTTCTTGATCGTTTCTAGTGAGTTCAGACCAAGCTGGTAGTCTTGTGATTGTCGGTATAATGACTGGTTGTTCTAGATTTTCTTTCTCTCTTGGAACATTCATGTTCTTCCTCATGTTTCTCTTTAGCTCTTGGGTCCATGGAGTTGTCTATAGATTCCATGCTCTGAAGATTCTAACTTCTTCCTTTCATCATAGGATCATGGGTGTGGATGGACAACCATGGATACTTTAAGGCTTCTTTTCGAAGAAGACTTCTTCTAAAGTCAAATTGAACACGTGTTGCTTTTCATGGTTGCTACCATTGATGGGAACATGGATAGATACTACATAATCCTTAATGGATCATATTGTTTATGATTAGCTCCCTCCCAATCCTTTATTCATGCATGAATGCATGCTCTTCTTTTGGAATTATATAATTGGTTCCCTCCATCTAAGAGAGTCCATGCTTTTGTCTGCATCTTTATTGCCTTCTGCAAAGTGTCAAAAGTCTTTCTAATTTCCTCTTGAATGTTGACTTCTTTCTGTTTTTACTTCTTCCAGGTTTCTTTAAGTGCGATTATGAGTTTGTCTTATCTTACAGTTGTTACTTATGTTAATAGCTTCCACATGAATTGTTACCAAGGGTTGTCGATGTACTTCATCTTTTTATGTGTATTGCTTGACTTGTAATCATCGTGATAACAATCCTTATCTTGTTATTCTTCCATAGGTATTGTTTCTCTTTGAACATCTTATCTTCTAGGAAATAGATATGCAGGATATGTATAGAAACTATGTAAACATGGTATGTACAAGAATTATGAAGAATATTATTACCTTGTCTTAGAAGAAGAAGTATGTTTTGTCCTGCTTGGCCTTCTTTGAGGGTTCCCTTTTTTAAGCAACTGACGCTTCGTGTGTTTCCTTCCTTTTCTTTAACTCGGGACAATGATTCTTGTAGTGACCATATTTTCGACAATTGAAGCATTGTATTTTTGACATATCTTTCTCTTGATTTGGTTTCTTCTTGGAGCCAAACTTCTTTTTATTCCCGAAATTCTTGAACCTTGTTGTGAAGGATTGATCAATGTATTTCTTTTAGGGTTTCTCTTTTGCACTAATCCTTGATTCTCCTTGTGCACGACAAGTCCAAGGTTCTTCAAATATGGGATACTCCTTCCTTGTGTTCATGCTTGCGGTAAATGCATCCCATGTCTTGGGAAGACCATTGAGTACTACATTTACCAGTTCCTTCTCTGAAAATATTTCTTCAATATCTTGTAGTTGATCTCTTAACTGAGAAATTCTCACAAGGCATGATGTTATGTTGTCATCATCATTCATTTTCATGTCACAAAGATCATTCTTCAGACTCGTTACTTGTCTAATGTTTCTGACTGAGAAGAGGTTTGTTAAGGCATCATACATCTTCTTAGATGAGACAATATGGGAGATGTAGGGTATCAAGTGGTATTTTATAGAGTCCACTATGATACTCATGGGATTGATGTCATTGTCTTTGAACTTCTCCATAACTGCAACATTTTGAGGTTCCTTCTCTTTTCCTTCTTCGAACTGTGGTTCCACAATATTTACTTTCACGATGTCCAACACTTTATTCTTGGCAAGGATAAGGTCAATCCTTGTCTTCCACACTCTGAAGTTATAAGCCCCTTCTAACTTGTTTTCTAACTTCATAGTGTAAGTCATAATTGCTTTGACTTGGTCAACCTTTGACTTTGACCAAAAAATCAAACTTGACGTCTTGTCTTGCTGAGAATACTAGGAGGTGCACTAGGATAGGGCACACTGGGCTATCCAAAAGTTAGATCAATCTCTTCACTTAAGGTGCCTCAACAAGAGGGTTAGGGTTTCGTTGCTGCAACAAAAATGGTTGCAACTACAAAGTCTACAACTGAGCAAATCCTCCCAATCTATATTCCAACGGTTAGATTGTTTGAAGATAGTGTGGGCCCATAACCTGTTAGAAAGTAATAGATGTGCTCGTTTAACCATAGACAATATAACAATATTGTCACCCAACCATAGGTCGAAGCCACCCCCAAGCACCTTAACCTTGACAGAGAATGATTCTAGAAGAAAACCAATAGCCAACCAAGGCTAATGCATCAAGAAAGGATAACTAATACTGATCAGAAAGTCCAACCATAACCAATAAAAAGTCTGAGCCAAAACCAGGAATACAGATTACAGTAGCTGCCGGTAGCTGTCGGTTGCAGCTGCTTCCCAGACTTGCACACTTGCCCAGTTTTTGCAGTGTGCACTTCTTCACTGCTGAAATTTCAAGTTGTCTAATACAAAATGAGGTATGGCTACTTGTATTTATATTCTTTTTCTGAGTTGTCTCGGCCAACTTCTCATTTTGGATGCTAAATACTTAATATTAATTATTTCCTTGAACCGACTTGTATTCTAGGGTTAGGTTTAATACTTTAGTGTTTCTTCTTGCTTCCCAAAATATTCTATTCTTGTCAAGGTTACACATGGAGGTGAATACCTCCCGCAACTACCATAATATCAACAACCCCTCCCGTCTATTCCAACCTACTGCAAAAGAGCAACAATTTTATTTTTTTTCATGGTATTGTGCATCTCTTTAGAGCCCCTGTGGCATATTGTGTAGGTTGAAAAATTCTTGTGATATCAATCGAGAAGGGAATCTCAAACTTACAAAAGGTTAGGTATATGTTCATTCATTCCAATAAACTATAAACATATCGTAAGCAATCATATCTCTAAAACTAGTAGTCAATCGTGTCTCTAAAACGATGATGATGTGATGATTTGATTAGTGTAAGTTAGTAACATTAACTGTGGGCACTCAAATTAGGAAAATCAATTTCATTATTCTTAAACTAACTTGGAGTATGATATCCTGTCATAAAAATTATTTTGTGTGTCAAACATAACATAACCCTATCTCTATCGTAGTTATTTAGAGAATTCAATCTCATTCAACATGATATCAATACTTGTTAAAAAGAATCCTCAGAATATGTGTAATTTTAAATACTCAAATCCATAGGTTTGGTTCATTCGAAACAAAACGACGGGAAATGTATATATGATAATGAAGACTTGAAGCTGAATAGCCTTTGTAGTTTTCAAAATTTATCCATTATTGTAAGTATGGAACTCACCTTAACTATGTGTCAAGAGGATGTTAGTGTAAAATTTGTAATATGAATATTTTTTCAAATTTGTAATGTGAATATTTTCTTAACTTGGTTGAGAGAAACTTGAATAGCTAAATGGTTCGCCTTTATAGTTTTCAAAATTTATCCATTATTGTAAGTATGGAACTCACCTTAACTATGTTCCAAGAGGATGTTAGTGTCAAATTTGTAATATAAATATATTCTTAACTTGGTTGAGAGAAGAAGGAAGACTTTAAGCTGAATAGCTAAATAAATCGCCTTTGTATTTTTCAAAATTTATCCATTAATGTAAGTATGGCACTCACCTTAACTATATGCCAAGAGGATGTTAGTGCCAAATTTGCAATATGAATATTTTCTTAACTTGGTTGAGAGAAACTTGAAGCTGAATAGCTAAATGAATCACCTTTGTAATTTTCAAAATTTATCCATTGTTGCAAGTATGACACTCAACTTAACTATGTGCCCAAAGGATGTTAGTGTCAAATTTGTAATACAAATATTTTCTTAACTTGGTTTAGAGAAGAATGAAATATTTTTGAGAAACTTGATGCCATTGGCATGGCTATTTTCCTCTAGATTGAAAAGGATTGTTAAAAATAAAAATAAATAACCTCTTAAAGATAGAGAGGTTTTTCTCAATTCAATGTTGTAGAGAGCTTATTCTAGAATTGATGTCATTGTTGTACATTAAGGAATTTATCATTGAATATTGTTAGATGGCGAATGGATGATATAAGGATTTTGTGAGAAAATCTCTTAAGAAATTCCATAACAAATAGAATATTGTCTTGTTTGAAGTGGGCTTAGGCTTAGTTAATTCAAGGAGGACATGGTTTAGATTTGATTTTGGAATTTTTATGAAGAACTTAGATAAGAGGATAGGAGATTTTATCGTCTTAAATGTTATTTTAATACATGACAAGATATAAAATGAATATATGATCGAGTTCTTAATGTTGGGTTAGTTTTCATCTTTGCATTTGACTTTTGGATTATATTCAAATTTCAACTTTGATTATGTTAGTCCACTTGTCATAGTTGGCATACATGAAAGCAAAGATATTATTATGAAATACATGCAAATATTGTCAGAAACTGAGAAATACAACACTAAATGATTTCTATTAATGAAAGAAATGTATAGAGACTTTAAAAATACAGAGTGAATGAACTCACTAGAATGGTGGCAGCTTATCTATGAGAAGAGATGTGACGGCTATGCTCATTTGCAAGAATATGAGTACAATGAGGCTATGAAGTCATTTTTACAATAAACATGAATGCCAAAACCCTAGATATCCAAAAACCTAACCCTAGGAGATGAAGCACCAAAAGTCATGTGGGCCCTGTTGGGGTAAGTTAGTACATCAACTTCTCGGGGTCGTAACTTTTGCATACGATCACCGTTTTAGGCGTCTGATAGCCCATTGGAAAGGTCTTTTCAAGAAATACACATCATTCCATCAAACTCAAACTTCGTCAATAGTTTAACTGTGGAAATCCTAAGAAAACGTTGTTTAGGGCCTCAAAACGGCCCCAGAAGTACATAAAGATGTATTGACATGAAAAATGACAAAATAAGTCAGTTGGAATAGGTGGGAGACCACTAACATCCACCTGGATGCTGTGTAGGGCTTCAAGACAGCCCCAGAAGTGCATAACCCACAATTACAAAGAGATGCCACCATTATAGAGAAACATGTTGAATTGAAAATTGTCAAGATGAGCCAAGTGGAATTTGGAATAGGTGTGTGGCCACCAATATCCACCTGGATCAGACTAAGATTCAATATTTAGACAAATTACAACAAGATTCATTATTTCTTCAACAACAAGAGATCATAATATAATGGATCATGCTTCCTATTTGATGTCAAAGAAAGCTATGGAATTTCCTTATAGAGGAGACTTATTAAGGATTTGAGTCAATTGGATGTGCAAATAGATATTATTCATCAAGGTAAAGATAATCTTAAAATGCATATTTCATGTTTTTATGATTCTACATGTTTTCATGCTCTTATAGTTTTAGATGATATGGACCATGTCGATTAAATGGATGGATTTTTGGAAATTCGGGATATCCTTGGTTCCAATATCTTGATTTTTGTTATGTCTCGGGACAAGCAAGTCCTCAAAAGAGAAAGAATATTAGAAACATCAATTTATTATATAACCGAACTCTATACACCACATCCAAAAAAAAACTTCATATTAAGAAGCGATCTATTTGAAAAGCCACCATCTTCGCTCGATCAACTTAGGAGCTTGCAGGAATCGTGGTGCCACGATTCCCTAAATTTGAAATGTTTATCGAGTCCTTATGGAATGTCGAATCGGTTGACATAGTTGAACATATTGGACTATGGGAAAGGTCATGTGAACCATAGTTTAGGCATTACCCTAACACCCATAATCAAATTGAGAAAAATATATTGTTGAAAGATGAAGTTGAACCTTAATGTTAGAATCACATTTTTAAAGAGAGAAATATATATATATATATATATATATATACAACACCACACTAAAACTTGAAACATAATTCTTGTATAAATTTGACACAAAATGACCAAATACAATTTGAATCCAAGAAGTATAATTTTGAAAAATAACAAGAAGGAAACCCCAAACAAGATTCAACTTACATGGGTTTCTAATTTCAACCACTAACTGGAAAGCGCATATCCAAACGAACAAGAAGGAAACCCCAAACATGCCTCAACTTACATGGGTTTCTAATTTCAGCCACTCACTAGAAAACACATATCCAAATGTTTTGGTAGCTTGCATATCCAAATTTTTTGCCAACTTATGTAACCCTTTTTTCATGTAAACTTACAGGTGTATTTAAGCTGTGTAGTTAGCTAGACATATTTTTCAATCTTCTCGAACCAAATGAGCTATTGATCAAAATTGCCCAAAAAACTCAAGGGAAAAGTTCTATGGACAAATTTCCCATTATATAGGTGGAACTCTCACTTCCAACATAATTTCAACCAAATTTAGGATTAAATTTAATAAAAAAAAATACATGATTTGAGTGTTGTTTATCCCACACCATTTAAGCTCCATTGTATTCTGCAATATCATGTTGTCATGTAATTCAGTACACTGGGTCGCTCGTACATGCCCTGTAGGAGTCCACCTACTCCATTCTTCTTGATTGTTCGTGTTTCTTTCTTAACTCTATCTATTTTCTCAAAACTCATGAACACTTAATGGCCATCTGTCATTTGACACTTACATGCTACCCCTCTGATATCCATATTTTTTTATTGTGTGTGTTGCCTTCTTTTTCTTGCTCATCAAAGGGCATCTACCCAAGAAAAGGGGGCTCAAGAGTCCTCCATCTCTATCAAATTTCGTAATGATGGAAGTAAGTGGGTTATTAAATGCAGGATTTGGATCAAATGATTAACTGAATCACCATGTATTGGGTGGTCCACACTGTCTGGATGCAGTAGTGATTGTTTCCAAGATTTATAGTCTTAATTGTGATATTGCATAAAAGAAACACCATCTTTGAAGTTGTGATTCACTGGAATAATGTTTTGTTTCTTCCTCCTTCCTTCCCATTTGATGCATTTTCATTCAACACTTATCAATTGGTTAAATTGATCACATTGAATTGTCACAAATGATGCTTGCAATAAGTCTAATCGGTGTTGTCTTCTTCCCTTCATTGACCACAATGATGGCATGAAGGGTTATAAAAGGAAATCAATTCATCCTCATGATTAGTTTGTTTATTCTATCGTTGTGGGTCCAAATATGTTGATTCATCCAATTTCACACAAATATTGTACATGATTCATTGGATCATTAGATGTACCTACAACTAAGATTGATGATCTAAATCAATGATCCAAAACTTTGAACATCCAATATATATGGCTACATCACTTTAAATCTTCCCAAAAACAAAACCTACAATCTTCAAAGAATATAACCACCCGTATTCACTTAAGTATTTCCTTTCTCCTACTTGAAAGATATGCTAGTTTTATTTTAGATTAATATCATAAACCAAATCTACTTTCTTGAATCTATTTTCAATAAAATGAAAAATGAATTTATTTGTCAAATTTTTATTCTACATTATCATGTAGAATATCATTTTCTCAATAACCCTTGCTCTACTCTCACTATAACTCAGAAAAATAATCATAAGCTACGTAGGACGCATATTTTGAGATCTCGATCATATTTGGTATTTTGTGAGTCGAGAGAGACCTGCACCACTGAATTTATGCAAAGAATTGTGAATAACATCAAAACCCTAACGTCAGTCATGTTTGTGGGAAGCTGCCACCAGAACCACCGTACCTAGAAAATTGATTCGATGAGACCCCAAAGGAGCATCTAATCCGAATTTATCTCGGATATTCCATCGGATCAATTGATGCCTATGCGAATATTCTGTAAGGTCGCTGACCTTCGGACCTCCTTGGGTCGACCGTTGTTGAGGTTTATGCCTTAAGAAACCCAATGTGTGGATTTGGTCCGAGAATCAATCGAACAGAAGCCGTCGAAGGATTCTCCACTTCGAAGGCTTCCTCTGAACACAATGGGAGCACACGATTTAAAGGAATCTATTGTACGGTAAAGTATTCATGAAATGAATGCAATTATGTTGTTGATTTTGTGCAGTAAATGGATATTTACATTGAAGCACATTAAGGAGATTGGTACTTCTCAGGGACCTGGGTTGTTTGGTTCCAGTTTTCTGGGTTTTATTGGGAATGGGAGGAATAGGCAAAATGCAACTGAGAGAACTAAAAATTCTGGTTGGTTTCTTTCTAGGTTTTCTACATACCACGCCTTATATCCATCACCTGAAACTGTTCTGTACAAGCAGAATTAGCATTTGGATCTCGTTGCTGATGGTGTTGTATGAGAACACTGCATACCAAAGTATATAGGATAACCAGTTACAGATGACAAAAAGTCATGCTTAAACTTTTCAGATATTCAATATGCCACCGATGTTATGGATGATGACGATCGATATCAATTACTAGCTATTTGCAAATCTGGGGCTTGTAGAGTAAATATAAGTCTTCAAAAGTTTCCAGAGTCCTTCATATGTAACTGAAGCGCTCATGTGCCTCTCATCTAAAGGTATGTTTTGAGCATTGACCTTAAAAAAATGCTTTGCTCTTGCTACGGCAAGAAATAGTTATGATTTCAAGTTCACGTTAGGATGAGAAGTTTGACAGCGACATAGTCTTTTATGGAGTATCAGAGCGGCTTGCATTGCTGATAAGAAAAATAGTTTGAAAGAAAAGCCTCTGTTTATTGTTTGAAATCTCACAAAGTTTGGTATAAGAAAACCTTAGTAACTGTGTAATGACTCATATTGAGTAATCCATGATAATTGGTATCTGTCTGTGTACCATGGTTTAATTCCAGTTTTAACGTTTATCTCCATGATTTCTGCATTGCGCAAATGTCTAATAAAGTTTTCATGGCAGAGAGACTGCAAGTCACTGTATAATCAGCTGTACCGCTAATCTAGCTTGTTATCATTTGAAACAAAATGATAAAATATCATAATAACCACCTTAATGTTTTGGAAAGAAATA
>ML777864.1:307558-323355 GCA_009831015.1 Picea engelmannii
TTCATTTTCACTATTATCTTCATCTTAAACCGTTTCCCTCACCTGATACTGTCATTAATGAGGCATGTTACTCTTATGCAATAATGACAGCAAGCCCCTCCTTCCGGTATGAAACTTATAAGCTGGTTCATGGCTGAGCCCAACCATCTCACCAATACCATGGTACAATTACATCATTGTTTTACATTTTCATTTTCACTATTATCTTCATCTTAAACCGTTTCCCTCACCTGATACTGTCATTAATGAGGCATGTTACTCTTATGCAATAATGATAGGGAGGTAATATGCACTATGCAGTAAATCCATCATAGTGTACCTTTTTTATTTTATAGATTATATGATAAATAATGTGTTATCCAATTGACAAACAAACCATACATTAGCAATGATTGACTTAATACATATTGATATAACTCTACTTTCTTTTTATAAGCATTTTCCACCCAAAACTTCATTGTATGTAATTTACAAATTTGTTTCATACCTGCCAAGCATACAAATATTAGTTCACACTGCCATTTCAATTGCATTTTTGCAGATTCACATAGCTCTGGTTTCTGTTTATGGGTTTTGTAAGTACCATT
The DNA here is from genome assembly GCA_009831015.1 of Picea engelmannii. Classification (NCBI taxonomy): domain Eukaryota; kingdom Viridiplantae; phylum Streptophyta; class Pinopsida; order Pinales; family Pinaceae; genus Picea; species Picea engelmannii. The sequence goes on from ML777864.1 coordinate 308,146, forward strand.
TATGTAGGTTAAAACTTAGCTTGCCCTCTGTCCTACCTCATGCCCATAGGGTTCCAGTGAATGTAAATAAAAATATTCTAGAAGCCGGTGTCGTACTCTCACTCATTTTATTATGCACTCCATTTGTCATGGGTTGTATCTCTTTGATTTCAAGAGCACCGAATGTGGAGGTTCCTCTAAAACCCTATAACTGGATTTTTCATAGTTTTCTTCTTAATGGTTTTCTTCTTAACCATGGTGAGGGTTTCAAGGCATCTTCCTTCTTGGTTGCGCATTTTTAAGGACATTTTAAGAGGTTGACAGAGCTTTTATTTAACAGGCTAATAGAGCCTTTTTGTGACTAGGAGTGTATTAACTATCCTGGAGCAAATCATTGCTTGACCCTTTGCTTTAATGAACATTTCTAATGCACAAAACCACAAAACTTCATTACGAGAGCTCTCATAATGCTTTGTGATTTGCTATCATCAGAAGTCTACAAGGATGCCACTACTCTTGTTATGAGAGGTTTTAGGCTTTTCCGTGACGAGATTCAAACGTTGCCACTTCATGCAAGGGATCAAAGGTTTGTTGTTACTCAAGCATGTACTACCATGACCCCATGTCATGGAAACTTTTTCAGGAAAAATCTATTTTAACATCATATTTTTGTGTTGTATTATATTTTTCTAAATTAATCCAAGTAATTTTGATTTAGAATAAAACAATATTATAAGCAACATAATTAACATTTACCTATAACTTTAAGTCAGATTTAGAATAAAACAATATTATAAGCAACATAATTAACATTTACCTACAACTTTAAGTCATACTAACTATTAGTATTTGATTCAAACCAATGCTTCAATGCATATATGCCAATAAGGCAGAAATCACACCTAAGGTATATTTTCCACCCAACTAATATAACATTTGAAATTAGGAGATGCTTTCTGAGTATGGTTTAAGATCAATGTAAATTTGGGATAACAACTCTAGAAGTAGTCAACACCGATAAACTCATTCTACCTAGTAATGTCTGACATCCAACTGAAAAGAGTGTTTATGAGGTGAAAAGGCCTCTGAATTTACAACATCCACGTACCTTTGATTATTATGGTGTATAAGAACACCCACTCTAGCTATTGATACAATAGAACCTCTAGTTGTAGGGCTCTTTTGCAAAGACTATACTATTCCACTCTAGCCCTTGGTATCTCAAATTTTGGACAAATGCCACTCTTGCCCCTGGTACTTTGATGGAGTCCCAAAGGTCCAAAATCAATTGTGAGCCTCAAACAACGAGCAATAGTACCTCTCCTCCCAAGGTTAGGTACACCCCCAACATCTTCTACCCATGGTCCAAAATGGATCATTATATAATTTGTCATCTATCTTGGTACTTTCTAAGTGAAAAAATTGGAGGAATTGGCTTGCAAGGCCCATTTTAGTGGCAGGGCCCCATTTGTAGATTTGTAGTCAAGAACTTTCCAGAGTCATTTTGAGGCATCAAATGACACTTTGGGGTCGAAAAATTGTGAACATAGCTCTCAACCTCTATGAGAGCGTTCCAATGGTGTGGAAATAACCTAAATTAAAGTTGATATGTGGAAGTTATGCCTCCCACAAGTTGACCTACCTTGTTGACCACCATGGTACCGAATGGACACCACCGAGAGATAGTTTTAAGGATAGAAATTTATCTCAAACTATAGAAACCTTGGCGAATATTTCTAGTTATTAATATGCAAACTTTAAAATGATTGACAATATTTTTGTAAAAATATTCAATTTTTAAGGATTTTATATAGTTTCTATAAAATTTGAGGTATTTCTTAGGTGAAAAAAAAATTCTATAAAATTTGGGTGAATCTTGTTTAGAAAAAATAGAAATTGAGGATCTTTTTTTGGGAAAAAACATGGAAAAATAGCCCATGGGAAATATATAGCCCCAATTTTTTTTTATGATGCCACATAAGCACCCATTACCCACATGTGGGGCTAGCCACATGTGGAATTTCAAGAAGATTTTAGAGGGTCCAAAAACTTGACACTCATTGAGGGTTGGGGCATGCAAAAACCCTCAATCTTATACATCTATCAGGTTATGTTAAATATTGTGTCGCTAGGAGGAAAGGGGGTTTTGTTATTTTAGCATTGTACTTGTTCCATGGTTGAGCAAAGCATCTAAGAGTGGGATTTGAGAGCATAAAAAAGCAGGGAGAATATTATGTAGCATCTATTCATGTCATAATGTCAAAGGAAACTCCATAGTGAGTGCCCATTTTTTTGTACTTGCATTTCATAGTTAAAGAAAAGAGAGTGGAGTGTAGGCCTCACCTTTTAGTTGGATTTTCTCCCATATCAGCGTTCCCATGATACAACTTGTGTTCATTTGTGTGATTGGTGTGTTCATTTCATTTTCATTTTCAAATTTCATTTATTTCCATAAATTTGAGCATTAAGCTAGAGATAATAAATTTGATATCCAAGGAAATAAATCTGCGTAATAAAATATTGTAGAGTATTACAAGATCTATAGTGACAAACTGTTCCAACAGAATATTCATGGTAGTTTATAGATCATCCCATTCAAACATTGTTGGAGCAATGATCAAACTATTTCTGTCAAACCATAGATCCAATTTTATTTTTTTTGTGGGGCAACAATCAACTAAAACCAAGTTCCCTCACTCAAGGAAATCTTCCTTTTTTCTTAATCTCTTCAAAGGTAACAACTCATTCTTACAAAAGTGTATTTCCCTTCCCCTCCCCCTTTCTTGAATATGCTTGGTGATAAATTAGGCTTAGGAGCAAAAACACAAATCTTATAAAATGGGTATTTGGTAAAACAAACTCATGCCTCTTAGGGTTTTAACCTCAAATCAACCTAAGTAGCATTTTCAAGGAAATATTTCCTTTACCAAGCTCATACGACACTAGATGATGGCTATCCTCACTATGCAAAGGTCATTTCCCGTGGGTATGATTTCCCATTTCATAGTTACATTCTTCAAGGTTTCTCTCAACCTCTTACCCAAGTCGATGTGGGTTCCAAGACACATAAGTCTACAAAAGGTTAGATATTCAAATAACATCATTGTATTTCATCAAACATGAACCAACATTAGTTTTCTATCTTCAATTATCATCAAAGAACATCTCAATGAAGCATCAAATAAGCCATGAACTCATAACTTTTAAGTAATCACAATGTTCATCAACTTTAAAGATAATGTCCACAATGAAGTATTCAAGAAACAAGCAAGATGCACTAGAATGGGGGTGTTACAACACTCTCCCCCTCAAGAAGGGCTACGACCTTAGTGATGTGTTAACATCAAATAAACAAGGACAAAGTTGTCTCTTTTTTTATTCAAGTTCCAATGTTTCATCTTCCTTTGAGTAATGTTTCCAATGGACCTTGACCCTATAAATGAATCTACCTTGTAGGGGATGTTGTTTAGTGTCTATGATCATCAAGTCTCTATGTAAAAGCCCTTTGTGTCTTTCATATGTATAACATAAAAATATAGAGCATGGTTGGGATTAGGGACTTATTTATTAAGTAAGGACATAAGAAAAATATTATGGGAAATGACATGTGATGGTAGAGCCAATCTCTAATTTGCACCAAAATCTCAAAGTGTCCACAATATCTAGGAGTTGATTTCCTCCATTTACCCAAGAATGGGGAGCTTCTCTTTGGCTTAACTTGGAGATACACTCTCCCCAACCTTGAAGCATTGTCATGATATTTTCTTGTTTGTGTAATTATTTTATCCACTATCGTGGGTAGTGTTTAGAATTAGTTGCACATGCTTCACTATGCTCTTCATTAATTCTAATATGCCACTCCCTTGAGTCAACCATGCTTTGAAATTGTCCTAGCTAACTGATGAATCACTTTTTTCCCATATAAATATTCAAACAAACTCTTATTAAAAGACCGATGGTATCCATTATTATACAGAAAATCTACTAGTGGGAGGTAGTCTTCCCAACCCTTAGGTTGATTCATTCCATACATTCATAGTATATCCTCCAAACTCCAGTGAATTTGCTTTGTTCGACAATTTTTCTCTAGATGGGAAGTTCTACTAAAAATTAACTTCTTGTGCAAATTTCAAAACAAGCTCTGTGAGAATTTGTTGGCAGCGCCAGATGATTTCGTTATTTGAACAAGAAATTACTTTTACTGTATCTTCCTTCACCTCAATCTTGTAAACATTATCATTTTTAGATGATTACTTGATTAGAAAATATGTTCATTAATTCTTTAAGTTTGTGTTTTCGTTTTGTTTTATGTTTGATTCATGACTGAAAGAACAAATCAAACATGAAAACCTAGCTTGGTATTATATTTTCTATACAAGGCATTCTTTTTAAAGGTCATCATGTTTACATCCAACCAAAATACAATGCTTGAATGACCTATTTTTGGATGTTTTGGGTGTCGATATAATTATTATATGCTTAGATAGTTTGCATTTGAATTATGAGGAGTCTTGTTTTGATATATTTTAAACCGTTTGCAAACACAATGGTCGTGCTAGTAGTCATGGAAATCAATGCGCAACTACTGTACTATGTACTTAACTCACCTTGCCGGCACAGTGCATTAACAAGCCTTTCATTACGGGTATAGGTTTTCAACTTTCTATGTCAGGTTTTCATTACCAGGAATGGTAAATATTTATGATCAAACCCTTGATTTTTATGCTATGATAACACACAGGATTTGTTATGGTTTTTTCCCTTTGATACATTCAGATCTGTTCCTATCGCTCCTAGCATCCAAACCTAAAACTGTTCTGAGTCATCCCTGTTACATTCTAGCTGCGTTTGTTATGGCTCATGTTGTTCGTTTGGAGCCAAATGGCTGTCAGACATTGTTATCTCATGATGATGCAATCAAAGATTTAAAAATCCAAGGCTGGGATGCCTTCCTTAAAAGATTTGAAGGCTATAACCTTCAGGTGGTGAAGGCTTTCACATAGACTTTCGATGGGTGCCGAGAGAAAATTGGGGATACCCAGTTATAGGTAACCGAGGGGTTTGTGAGTGAAGCCATAGGGCTTCCATCCACCGGCGAGAAATTGTTCAAAAACTCAAAAATTGAAGAAGTACTTTGGAGCCTTTTTATGACCTCCAGGAAAATCAACTGCTGCGAAAAAGGTATCCTCATCTCTTTGGTTAAACCTAGGTGGCATGGCCTGTTGTTGATTCTCAAACAATTCATGACCTGTGAGGGTCGTTATGGTTTAGTTTTCCTCTATCATATACGACTACTTATGCATTTCATTGGTTTTCAATTAAACATGCCTTTTTATTTGTTGAGAAGCCTGTATAAAATGTCCAAAAGGTATAAGAGACATAGTGTTGACTCTAGTCTATTCCATCATGGCTTGATAAAGACTTTTTTGATTCACCACTTGTCAATCGTGGGTGACTGTTGGGAGGGGTTTTTGACAATAAATGGTTTTGCTACGACCGTTCCTGTAGAAAACCCCAGTTCATGTGGGTCACTGATTAAAAAACAACTTGACATTCCAAGTAATGAACCAGACTCTCTCAACAAAAACCCTCTAGACGAGGCAATGCCAAGTCAGTCTTCACATGAGAAAAAGGTTGTTGAATTGGAGGTAAGTGAACCTCCTATGCCTAAATTTGATGTTGGTCAAAACATCATTGTGAAGCCCGATGCCAAAAAATCTTGCAAAAAAACAAAACAAAAAAACACAGCCCTAGGGTTTCAGAGCAAAAGAGCTGGTCATCTCATTTCAAGAAGGAATCCAAATGACGCTCATTTGAGCTCGATCGGCCCAATCAAGGTCAATGAGGTCTCGAACTCTGAAATAGAAGGTTTCATGGCTTTGAAAGACCTGGATGGTCAAAGATTTGGTCCTACTGAACCCTATGACTTTGTGACGAATTTTCCACCTTGCCTCAAGGGTAAGGACGAGTTCTTTGGTATTGGGCTTGGTCAAGGGAAACTAACAGGTAAGGTCGATACAACCATGTTTGACTGTACACTTTATCAACATATCATTCCTCCTATACAGTGTGATGTTTATTTCCACTGGATCGAACGATATTACACTGATATACCCATCCTTCAGGCTTGGATTAAAACACTCACAGCTTAAAGTGAATCACTGAGACAAGAAAATCTTGACCTCAGAGTAAACGTAGAGAGGAAAGCTAAACGCCTTAAGAGGATAGGGAACATAGTGATAAAAAACGCAACCAGTGTTAAAACAATAATTAATTCTGAACTTCCCAACCCATCTTTAGTCAATTGTTGAAATGGTAAAACAATTTTCCTCTTATTATATTCATGTTATTTATTTTAAATTGAATCGGTTTGAAATTGGAATTTGTTTGCTAAGATAAGACTGGCTACAAAATTTTTCGATTATGTAGCCAAGTCATTTTTAAATAAAAAAATTAGAAATTAGTTGTTAGTAATTGTCTAACTTATTCTTGTTTTGTTTTTCAGGAAATAGTAGATCTTGTTGCTGATCATTTGGGGGAAACATGTTCGATTATGCATTTTAATGATTAGTATTTCCTTTTTTGTTTTCTTTGTAAAAACTTTTATTAATTTTTGAGAAGAATCAACTCAGTTATGAGTGGTTGTTAGCCCTCTATTTTTGTAATATTTTTGATCTCATGAAATCCTATCCTATCCTAGGAGATAGGAAAATGAGATTTCAAATCACTTTAAATACTGTTCATTTTGTAAGTAAAATACATCTTTGCCTGTAACAGATTATGGACATATGATTTTCAGAACATAATGGAACAACTTATAACACATCGGCTTTAGACCAATGTGAGTGTTCTCTCATTTATGTTTTGTCTCTCTTATTTTAGAATAGTAATGTGTTGTATAGATTTAGTCTCCATGACATGTGATATTCCATTTTATTCGATATTTTAAATGTTGTCTTTAATTTTCTGTTTCAATTAATTATCACTATGATCATCATATCAATTGTAAGATCATGAATTTTGTCTGATGTTAGTTGATTGATTATATGAATATTTTACATTAAGATTTATATTACTGTGATCATTCATAATTATAAGATCATTGTGTATACTTGTCTATTATCTTGTTCTCATATTATGGCTGCCAATAAATATTTGGAGTTTGTTTTGGAGGCATCTATAAGCCTGTCATAGATTTTTCTTACAGGTGGGACAACTGGAGTGTTGGATCGCACAAAGACATAGACATGATATAAAAACTAATCTCAGGTTAGCCTTTTTATCATTCACTTTCTGTTATTTTACCTATTAGTGAAGCAAGAAAAATTTAGATTGGCTTTGACCATCGATCAATACTTGTTTCATAACTTAGTTAATTAAATTATTACATTTATGATTAGAAAACGAAATATATAAAAATGTTATTTCTTTATCTACTTCTGAGAACAAATTACAAAACTGTGATTTTGCAAGGCTTTTACTAAAACTTGCTACCTGTAATTATTTTGTTCATAAATAATATGTTCATATTTCTCTTTCTATTTAATATACTTGTAAAATAATTAGATTAAAGTTTATAGATTATTATAGTTTTAGCATTAGTTAGTTTACTTATTTTCTTTGTTTTAGGATCTTAGTTGGCTAACGGAGCCATTAAATCCGTCATAATAGGTTACACCAAACGGCTTGGGTTATTTAGACAACCACGGACCGGATCTATTCTTTCAGTTGATGGCATGTCAAATTTTTCTATCAACAAATGATGCTAGAAGGAGGGCCTGAATTCAATTGATGGAATGTGGAGGTTGCAATACTCCTCCCCCACACACTCGCTCCCCTGTCATAACGTGTAGTCGCTTAGACAACAACGTTACACTTGAAACAACAACTACCTCAAATGATCATCCTGAGATTCCCGTTGAACCAGTAACACCAGCTCCTTAAGGGGTTGACGATCAATAAATTGTTCATCAGTCACTCATAAGGACACATAGTGACTTGGCTCGTATCAAACAACCTGGAAGGTCACTTAATCAACCCTTAGATTTCTTGGATATCCGAGAAAAATTTGAAGGCACTGGTCTACTCTCAAATCCATTAGGAGATAATACCACTGATCTCACTGAAACACCTACTCTTGGAGACGGAGGGTCTGGTATCCCACCTTCCCCACCTGGTTCATCTCCATCCTCTTTAGGAGGAGAGTCATCTGACAAAGGCAGTTCCTCGTCTGAATCCTCTCAACCTTCGACACCACCAACACACATGGAAAACCAATACAATCCTGCTAGACCTTGGCTTGATCAAGATGCAGTAGCAGTACCTGGATCACAACATCCACTGCCGAAACACCTAGAGAAATGGTTGCCTAAATTTGATCCAGATTTTAAACAATCTGCTGAGGATCATATAAAAAAAATTATGTTGGCCATTAGACTCTGAAATGTAGAACACGAAGATGTAGTATGCAGACTCTTTGCTTATAATTTTGAGGGAAATGTCTCCACATGGTATTTTTCTCAACAGTTCCAGACCTGTTGGAGGAATTTCTATTTTCAACACAGTGGTTCAGTGGGAGTTAACTGACTAGTTCTATTTAGACTTTCTATTTTTATCATCACTATGATGCATGCATGCATTCCTAAGGAAAACTAACTGCTTGATTGATTTTCTTAATTATGAAATGCTTTGCCCTATATATGAGTGTACTCCACTCATTCATTTAATCATATTGATCATGATCTATGTATCAATCATCAACTCATTGGAGTAGTGTGAGTATATTTTCTCATTCTTCCATATTGAATCTCTCTTACTTTCTTGATAATATTTGTTTGTACTTGCTTTAGCTAGATCTATCGTGCAGGTTTCCATGAAACATTGACATGGTATCAGAGCTATGCTGCTTGGAGCAAGCCAGACAAGCCAAAGAATAAGGAAAATCAGGGTTTCGGCGAGCTAAATCTGTGGTCGTAACTTTCAACAATTATTACTCCCAAAATATTACGTTTTTGAGGAAACAACTCATGATGGAAGTAAATTGGCCCATTTTGGAAGAGATTTTTCAATCGTTTGGCGCGATTATTTACCGTTTTCTCAGAACATGAGCCGTAAGATAGCCTCTTGAAACTGATACAAATCTGTGGTCATACCTTTCCACATTCATTGCTCCCAAAATATTATGTTTTGGAAGAAACGACTTGCAAGGAAAGTAAATCGACCCATTTTGGAAGTGGGTTTTCAACCGTTTGACGAGATTCCTGATCGTTTGCTTAGAAAGTAAGTCGCAAGATCATCTCCTAAAACAAATATGAATTCTTAATTTCTTAATTTTTTACTTGCAGATTGAGAGTAAATTTTTAGGAGTTCTTAGAATCAGTTAGAGAGATGGATATGAAAACTATTATACATTCAAACTTGGTAGTAATCCTCACACCATACAATTATTTTGATTGGAAGCCCAAGGCATAATTCCAACTCAGAAGGAAAGGATTGTATAATTTGACGATGACAACAGAAACAGAACCTACATCAACGATTGAGAAGATGAGATGGGTGAACCATAAGGATGAGGCCACATGACTACTTCTTGAGTTAATCTCCACTGATTTGTGGTTTCATGTTGTCGCATGCAAGACTCCAAACAAGATCTGAACCACCTTGGAAGGACTCTTTGGAAAGCAGGATGAGATGTGAGGTCATATGCTTGAGGTAGAGTTGAATACCTTAGACCCTAAAAGTTTTGATAATATACAAGATTTTTTTACTAAATTTAAATCTTTTCTATTAAGCTTGGGTGAATATCGTATTGATAAGTCTACACAAGAAAAACAACTTATTCTAACAATCTTGGCCAAGCTAGGACCATAATACACTGTATATGTCTCCAATTTCCATTCTGGCAGATGTCTTTTTGGAACAAATTGGAAAATACCTACGTTGGCTCAGTTCATTGAGTCTCTTACACAAGAGCAGACAAAACTCATACATATGAGTCTCATGAAAGATTTCAAATCACATGCACTCACCATTCAGGATGGAAAAGGGTCATTCAAACATAATAGGAAGGAGGGATATTCCAAATCCTTTAATGATTCTTCAGGTTCCCAAGACTCTTCAAATTCCAAGAAGAAGAAGAAGGGAAAGCAGTGCACTTACTGCAATAAACCGAATCATGAAGAATCCACATGCATGAATAAACAGATCGATCTTATGGCACATACACTTCAGCAGAACAACCTTAGAAACTTTATTCTACAGGGAGTCAAGAAGCAGAAAGAAGAAGATCTTGCTCCTAAGAAAGGTTTCATGATTCATGGATTACAGATTCTGGTGCATCCCATCATATGGCAACGAAAGATGAAGTTTTCTCTTCTATGAGTCCTTTCTCAAGACCTCCTATTCTCATGGGGGATGATACTCCAGTAGCAATAGCAGGAGAAGGGAGAGTGGAACTCCTCAATGGCAGTTTTGAGAATGTTCTACATGTTCCAAAACTTTCTATGAATATGCTCTCAGTTTATCAGATCACTCAGAAAGGTAAAAAGGTTGAATTTACATCAGATTCAGTTTCAGTAATTGACATGCATGAAAATTCCATAATTGCAATTGGTGAGGTGGATCACAAGTCAAGGTTGTATAAATTCACTAATTTTTCTGATGATGAATCCTATTTTCTACTTATGTTGGACACACCTACCACAATTAGAGGGGGGGTGAATGAGTGTGGGGCTTTTTTTCCCAAAACTTCCCTCTTGAACAAAAACTCATCAATTAGCATTCAAAATTTATTCATTACCCATTGCTATCATTTATAACCAGTTATATGTGAGCACATATCAACAACATATATCAACAATATATCATCAAGAAGTCATCATCACAATGGACACAAAGAACACAAGATGTATGTACAATTTTATTTTTATTACGGACTACAATCCTTGGGGTTTATCAACAACAACTAAATAGAGTACAACTCTACAAGAGCACCATCTCTATATGCAAGACTCAGCTTACATTCTCAGCACCAACTGAGATGAGGCAACAATCCTCAACAGATATCTATCTGTCAACAGGTACATGACCTGTCAGAAGTGCAGCCACATGTGCACGCGCTCTGGCTCACTACATCCCGCGTGTGAACGCGACCAGTGTATAATGCAACAAGCTTATGCTTCTTAGCAACTAGGGTTTGGCTTTTGTTCACATTCTCAGATCCTATGCAACCTGCAATCACTTTCTCTTCTGTCTTCCACTGTCCAAACTAACCCATAGCCAGTCACAACACATCCAAGCTCTCCAATAGTTTGCTCATGCTCCACAACAAATCAATATGAATGCTATCTCAATCATGTATAAATAACTAGTATAGCATAGCAATCATGTCACTACTGAATCACAAGAGTGTTGCTCACTCCATCAACCAATTCAACCAAACTGAGCCACATCATAGAGGCCATAGCAAGAATGCCCTAAGCATTCACAACATATCAAACAATAACATCTATCAATACAATAATGTAACCATACCAGTGTCTTAGTGATCGATCTGAGGCCATATAATGCAGATCTGGAACCTGCCTCATCATCCAAGAGCTTGGCACCATCTCAAACACAAATCTCCATGATTTTATTCAGTCCACACTCCTTGTACATATTCAGCCCATGTGTACATTCACCCTATACACAAATAGCCCATGTGTACACGCACCCTATACACAGACAACCCATGTGGGCATAAGAAAATAGGGTTTTCTGTGAATCCGACACTTTTTCCATCAAGATCTCTGACATTGCCAAAACTTTGATGCATCCATGAGATCCTCCTCTTGCTCTCTTCCTCAGAATAGATCTTCAATCATGCTCAAGAGATCCACACCAATAGGATGCTCTCACAAGAAGCTCTCCATCAATACTCCACAAGATATTCACAAGAAGCTCTCCATTAATCCACAAAGGATTCTCATCAAATGTACATTTTACAAGAGATCCTAGCTTCTTATTTATACTTTCATCTTCTAGGTCACTTAACCCATTTTTAAGTTACTTAACCCATTTCTAGGCTACTTAACCTATTTTCCTTATTTTAGGGTTAACCACTTTCCATAAATAGAAAGTTTTCCAATACTTTATCATTTAAATATTCCTTATTTATTTTGTCACTTTACTTTATCATTCAAATAATCCATCTTGATTTTGTCACTTTACTTTATCATTTAAATAACGATTTCTTCTTTCCAAGCACTTTGACTTCTTTGTCTTTTTTGGGCTTCAAGCCATCATATGGGGCTCCTTCAACTTCATAGAGCCATAACTCTCAAACCGTGAGGAGTTATGTGACATTCCACATACCACCGGAAATGGCATGTCAAGCACTATCCATCTAGGATAGTTTTACCAACAACTTCATTGATCTTTATCTCATTAATCCACATATAAGCATGGGTCCTCCAACCGTTCTTCTAGGATAACTCATTCTGTAAAGCGTTTTCCCTAGAGGGCTTTCACCATAAGGGGACCACTTTGGAGTTCATCCATTTTTGCACCTTATCAACCATGATAATATAGTAATGATTCATCTTTGCATCAATTCACCACTACATCATATATATCAACTATGCATCATGTATCAATGACAACTCATTGATCCATCTTTATCAATGCATCATAGCAATGATCCATATTTATCGATTGGTTTTCACTTGGACATATATCATTTTCATCAAGGGCATCATATCAATCAATTACTTGACATCAATCAATGCCATCAATCAAACCAATCCATTTACATATGATCCAACAATCTCCCTAATAATCAAACCATTGGCATCAATGACAACATGATCCAACAATCTCCCCCTTTGGCATTGATGGCAATACCAACATTGATGTCAACTCCAATTACCAATATTGATGTCAACATGTAGACAAGGCATGCTCTACATCAATAGTCAATGTGACTATCTCTCCACATCAATCTCTCCCCATCAATCGACATCAATCACATCAATGTGATTATCTTTTTTATTATACCATTGAGTGATCTCACCATGATAATACATCAATGTGATTATCTCCCCCCCTTTGACATCAATGGAAAAGGGCCATTCTCCTCTTGGGGTTTCTCCCCCTGTCTTGTTTCCGCTGTATAATCTCTCCCTTTTTGAACAAGGGATATCAATTTGATGTAATGCTGAAAATACATCGAACATACTCCCCCTGTGACCATCGCTTTCCCTGGAATTATTCTTCTGTGCTCTTTCTTCAAATATAGGTCTCTTTTCTAGGTATGTATTTGATAAATATCTCCTCCTAGAATCATGGGAAGAAGAATGACTCCCCCTAAGGGTATGTCTCCCCCTATCTTCTCTGGAAGATGAACAATATGCTACCATATGACGATCCTTGGACCTATTCATGCATCAAACTTGTGCCATACCATACATCATGAAACAAAAGATATGTCATCAATGAAATAGAGAATCATGAACAATATATCCACCAAGTACATCATGTACCAAAATGTGCCCACCATGCACAACACCCATGTACATCAACAATGTGTCAAAATATATCATCCATGAAATGTATCCACCATATGCCAACATGTGCATCTACCAATATGCCAAACAAATACCATCCATGAGTGTACCATCATACATCATTACTTACACCAAGCAAGTATATCAACCATGCGTCAATAAGCCATGATATCCAACAATACCATATACTTCTAATAATACATCATAAGATATATCAATGAAACTTCAAAAGGTACCAGCCATGTACTCCAATAGATCAGCATCAAACCATACTCATGGGTTAGTGCCATGCACCCAATATTTATTTTATATCATAATCTTGAGTGATCTCACTTAGAACCATGAAAACCTATAGCAAACAGTGTCAGAACCTGCAATAAACAATGTCAGACATTGCAGTACAGAGTTATACCATCACATCAAACTCCAAGCCATGTGCATTGCCTTTTTCCCAAGGCTTTACAATAGACACACGACCTGCTGCACAACTGAGCGTGTGTGTATGCAACCTATTCAAGGTCATAATGCGTGGACACACGACTATCACCACTGTTACCTATGTGTGCCTTAGTAAATGACACATTTGAACTTCCCTTCAATCTTTCATTCTGATCTGGCTACTCTGTCTTCTTCACCCACTTTTGTAGATGACCCTTGTCTTCAGAACTTGAGCTCCGAGTATCCATTTTTCAAAGATGTCTCTCTTTCTTACTTCATTCCTTCTTCTAGCCATGCTATGTGAATTCATCATCATGGACTTTCTTCTTGTGTTCCAACACTCATGGGATTTCTGGCCAAATCCACTACAGCTGTAGCATCTCATAGAGTTACAGTGAGCAGCAATATGTCCTACTCGATCACATCTCCAACACCTTGTGGTGTTATAGAATCTTCCATTATATCTCATTTTATAAGATCTACATTCAAAATCTTTGTGACCATATCCATTACATGAATAACAATGCCCATGGAAAATACTTTCATACCTTTGCTTTGGTGTCCCAAAAATGGATTCTTGCTTTGTACTTTTAAAATTTTCTTTTCCTTGTGTAGATAGTTTATTTGTAATATTATCTTCTTTCTTTGATGGACTTACCTCATGCTTCTTTGAGGTGCTAGCTTCAGCATGTGTATCTTCTCCTTTGTATCCAAGACCTGATTTATCACATGATGGTCTTTGACTTTCCAAGATCTCATCCAATATTCATGAGCTATTCAAGAATTTGTTTGACTTTTCCACCTTCTTTCTAAGGTCAACAATTTCAGCTTCTAACTTGCAACATGAATCTTCCTTTTCATTTATTTGAATCTTCGATAGTTCCTTTATTCTTTTGGCTTCTTCAATTTGGGTTTTGAGATGGACAATAGTTTCAAAACTTTTACTAATCTCATCATCTATATTCATGTCTTCTTTTCCATTATTTAGTCTTGTGATCTCTTCTTCCTTTTCTTCTAATTTAGAACTCTCTTCCTGTTCTTTGAGCATTCCCTTTAACTTCAAGATGTGCCTTTGAATCCTCCTAAAAAACTTCTTAGCGTTATCCGAAAGATAGTTATAGTGTGTATAAAAATGATCACTCCTATACATATATAAACCCTCTTCAATTTCCTTTTGAAGTTTTAATAGATTTCCTTCTATTCTTTTCATGGGATAAATACCATCAAACTTTACACAAACTGTATCTAC
>ML777864.1:323526-354285 GCA_009831015.1 Picea engelmannii
TGAAGGCCTTCTCTGATACCAATTGTTGGACACACCTACCACACTTAGAGGGGGGGTGAATGAGTGTGGGGATATTTTTCCCAAAACTTCCCTCTTGAACAAAAACTCACCAATTAACATTCAACATTTATTCATTACCCATTGCTGACATTTATAACCAATTAGATGTGAGCACATATCAACAACATATATCAGCAATATATCATCAACAAGTCATCATCACAATAGACACAAAGAACACAAGATGTATGTACAATTTTCTTTTTATTACGGATTACAATCCTTGGGGTTTATCAGCAACAACTGAATAGAGTACAACTCTGCAAGAGCAGCGGCTCTATATGCAAGACTCAACTTACATTCTCAGCACCAACTGAGATGAGGCAACAATCCTCAACAGATATCAATTTGTCAACAGGTACGCGACCTGTCAGTAGTGTAGCCCGCATGTGCACGTGCTCTGGCTCACTACAACCCGCGTGTGAACGCGGCCAGTGTATAATGCAACAAGTTTATGCTTCTTAACAACTAGGGTTTGGATTTTGTTCACATTCTCAGATCCTCTGCAACCTGCAATCACTTTCTCTTCTGTCTTCCACTGTCCAAACTGACCCATAGCTAGTCACAACACATCCAAGCTCTCCAATAGCTTGCTCATGCTCCACAACAAATCAATATGAATGCTATCTCAATCATTTATAAATAACTAGTATACCATAGCAATCATGTCACTACTGAATCGCAAGAGCGTTGCTCACTCCATCAACCAATTCAACCAAACTGAGACACATCATAGAAGCCATAGAAATAATTCCCTAATCATTCAAAACATATCAAACAATAGCATCTATCAAGACAATAATGTAACAATACCAGTGTCTTAGTGATAGATCTGAGGCCATAGAATGCATATCTGGAACCTGCCTCATCATCCAAGAGCTTGGCACCAACTCAAACACAAATCTCCATGATTTTATTTAGTCTACGCTCCCTGTACATAGTCATCTCACGTGTACATTCACCCTATACAGAGACAACCCATGTGTACACGCACCCTATACACAGACAACCCGCGTGGGCATCAGAAAATAGGGTTTTCTGTGAATCCGACACTTTTTCCGTTAATATCTCCAACATTGCTGAAACTTTGATGCATCCATGAGATCCTCCTTTCACTCTCTTCCTCAGAATAGATCTTCAATCATGCTCAAGAGATCCACACCAATAGGATGCTCTCACAAGAAGTTCTCCATCAATACTCCACAAGATATTCACAAGAAGCTCTCCATTAATCCACAAAGGATTCTCATCAAATGTACATTTTACAAGAGATCCTAGCTTCTTATTTATACTTTCATCTTCTAGGTCACTTAACCCATTTTTAGGTTACTTAGCCCATTTCTAGGCTATTTAACATTTTTTTCTTATTTTAGGGTTAACCATTTTCCATGAATAGAAAGTTCTCCAATACTTTATCATTTAAATATTCCTTCTTTATTTTGTCACTTTACTTTATCATTCAAATAATCCATCTTGATTTTGTCACTTTACTTTATTATTTAAATAATGATTTCTTCTTTTCAAGCACTTTGACTTCTTTGTCCTTTTGGGGCTTCAAGCCATCATATGGGGGTCCTTCAACTTCGTAGAGCCATAAATCTCAACCGTGAGGAGTTATGTGACATTCCACATACCACCGGAAATGTCATGTCAAGCACTATCCATCTAGGATAGTTTCACCAACAACTTCATTCATCTTCATCTCATTAATCAACATATAAGCATGGGTCCTCCAACCGTTCTTCTAGGATAACTCATTCTGTAAAGTGTCTTCCTGAGAGGGATTTTACCATAAGGGGACCACTTTGGAGTTCATCCATTTGTGCACCTTATCAACCATGATAAGATAATAATGATTGATCTTTGCATCAATTCACCACTGCATCATATATATCAACTATGCATCATGTATCAATGACAACTCATTGATCCATCTTCATCAATGCATCATAGCAATGATCCATCTTTATCGATTGGTTTCCACTTGAACACATATCATTCTCATCAAGGGCATCATATCAATCAACATGCATATACTCTTGTTCTTCCATCAGTTTCAGACATCATAGATGATTCCATGCACTCATATTCTATACATGGAATTAAGAAGGTAGTACAACTAGATAAGAAGCCAACGTCGAAGCTTCAACAGATGCCCAAGAAATCACATAACACACTTCAGGCAGCATGCAACCTTGCAGGGAATCCATTGGATTTAAGGATGACTCGATCTCAACATGATGATCCTTTTCATGTACTTTCATCTTCAAAACCTGCGATGCCAATGCATTGCTATATGTTTCAATCTACTGATCCACATAAATACAATAGGGTTGTGGGAAATCCATTATGGCAAGCAACCATGTAGAAGGAGTATGACTTACTCCTACAGAAACAGACTTGGAATCCGGTTCCACATCCACCATAAAGGAATATTTTCAGGTGCATATGGGTCCACAGGATCAAGAAGTATAAGTCCCGATAGGTTGCCAAAGGACTTCATCAGATCCATAAAGATTTCTACATCTTCACGAAGAATTTCAATGAGCAGAAGTTTCAGACTTTGCGGGATCATCTTGCAGTGAAGAACACAATTGTCTAGCAGGTGTTATTTTCTTCTTTTGATACATTATCTTTTGAGGGGGGGTTTTGTTCCCACATGGTTTTCCCTCTTTCCTGACTTTTATTCGGTGTTCATTAGTTGCATTGTACATGAGTACCTAAAATGGCCTAGTAGTGGGGACTCATTTTTTACTCCATAGTGATGTTTAGGGGGGGTGATGAAGAAATTTCTATTTTTGACACAGTAGTTCAGTGGGATTTAACTGACTAGTTCTATTTAGACTTTCTATTTTTACCATCACTATTATACATGCATGCATTCCAAAGGAAAGCTGTCTGCTTGATTGTTTTTCTTAATTATGAAATGATTTTCCCTATATATGAGTGTATTCCACTCATTCATTGAATCATATTGATCATGATCTATGTATCAATCATCAACTCATTGGAGTAGTGTAAATATATTTTCTCATTCTTCCATATTGAATCTCTCTTTTTTTCTTGATAATCTTTGTTTGTACTTGCTTTAGCTAGAACTCTTTTGAAGGTTTCCATGAAACACTGACAAGACCATAGCTCTTGGGAAAAGTTTGAAACCTATTTCTTAGAGAATTTTGGAGATGATAAATCTCCTGAAGTACTGGTTATGGATCTCTCTAGTTTAAAAATGAATCCTAAGGAAAAAATAAAAGATTTTAACCATATATTTCTTACTTAAAAAAATAAAATTCCTGCAGATTCAATGCCTGTGGAAAGTCTAATCATCGCATATTACGCCAAAGCCTTGAACAATAATATTGCCATATGGGTCAAAAGGTCTAAAAAGAACACTCTGTTAGGAGCCTTTGAGGAAGCAAGTCAGATTGAAAAGGATATATTAAGCTTAAAAGATAATCTCAATAGTGAAGCTGAAACAACTTCATCCTCTAAAAATAAAACAGAAATCCTTACTAGGACTCCTCAGGCTAAAGATCAACCAGAAACTTTAGACTTAGAAAGCTTGCAAAAGGATTTCCAAAAACTATCAAATCAAGTCATAGACTTGAAGAGATCAGCCGAGGAGACATCCTCAAGCAAAGGAAGTTTTAAACCTCCTTTCAGAAAATCTTTTCCTCCCAACCGGCCAAACTAGACCACTGAAGTACTTAATTTCAAAAGCTTGCAGTACGCTTTGCAAACCGTTCTAGAAGCACATGATAATTCTGGTTCTTTCCTCCTAAACATTCTGAAGATGTAGCTGAGGAAGAAGTAGCATAAGAAGATGAATCATCCCCCAATATCTTCGAACACTTGTCTGACAGTATTTTCCAAACAAATTTTGAAACTGTCCACCCTTATAACACAAGAAGAAAAACATAGAACAAACCTTCTTCTGAAGTAAGTAATAATGTATTACTGAAACAGTCAAAGCAAGTTGAAATAAAACAAAGTTTCGCAGCCCCGGTTTTAGAATATGATTTAATTGAAGATCTAAATAAACTAAGGGCTAATATTTTTGTTTTGAAGCTTTTGAAATTTCCTCTTATTTTGTAGAAAATGCTTCAAAGTATCGCAAAAAAACAGTAAGAACATCGATCCTAGCAGCAAGAAAACTGCATAAATTGGTTCTAAAACAACCAAAAAGATCCCAACTAAAACGACATCTGAACCTCCAGATAAAGGAGATTTAGTTGAAAAAACTGTATCAAATGTAGATAAAACTGTTTCAGGGACATCGGCAAAAAATCTAGAATTCTACTGTTAACGTTCGTAAAAATGTCCCACCTTTCTTATTAACCTTTGAAATTTTTAATAGGAATGTACATAATTGCATGGTCGATTCTGGTGCATCATCAAATGTGACGATTTTATCTGTTTGTCAAAAAATTAACGCAAAAGTTCAACCTTCTAATCTGAAAATCTTTCAGCTTGATCGGACGAACGTTAAGGTAATCGGTGAACTTAAGAATGTTCTGGTTAGGTTATCTTCTAATCCAAAGGTTCACCAAATTATTGACATCATTGTTGTTGACATACCTAAAGTCTATGGTATGTTTTTAAGCAGGGACTGGTCCGAACAGCTGCATGGTTACTTTTCCACAGTTTGGTCTCATTTGTGGCTGCCAGAAAATGGACAGCCCAATAAAATTAGGATAAATCGTGAATGCTATCTCAAGCACACCGTGATGGATCTAAATGATGCAAACGAACATTTTACCGCATCTATTAATTCATTTGAAATACAGGGAGTGAATACCTTCTTTGGTAACTTCATGACCAAAATTTCTCCTATCACTAATCCAGGGAAACAATCATAAGTTATGACCTATACTCATTCATCAGCTTTGTCAAGTGTGCCAAACACTGCTGATGAAGCTCAGATATGGTTGTTGTACTTTAACGGATCCAAATTCAAAGAAGGATTCGACGCATGATGTGTACTCATCGATCCTGCATGTAATAAGACTTTCATTGTCCGTCGATTAGAGTTTGGGTGCACTAATAACACCATCGAATACAAAGTGCTTCTACAAGGGCTTAAGAAAGCCTTGGATATGGACGTAAGAAATTTAATGGTATTCAGTAATTCAGAAATCGTGGTCAGACAAGTAAGAAATTTCATACATTTCTTATCACCACATCTGAAAAGTTACCAAACTAAGGTATGGAGTTTAATGCAAAAATTTTCATCATTTAATATAAATTTCATTCCTAGACTAAATAATTCGGAGATTGATTTATTGGCTAATGTCGCTTCTAAACTATTACCGACAGAAGGTCTTTCTCCTGATGCATTTTCGATTGAATTGTTGTTCAGGCCCTCGATCCTGGATAACATTACCAATTGGAGAGTATCCGACGATGATCAACAAATCATCAAATTCTTGCATATGGATGACACCTTCTAAGGTGCAGTCATTGACAAAGACACTCAGGATGAAAACCTCTAAAACTTCACGGTAATATCAAATCCTAAATCTCCTTAATCAACGTCTGATCTGGTAAAATCTATTCCTAGATCCGTTGTAAGACTAGAGAAGTTTTATGAGTTGCATGATAAATTTAGAGGGTCAGTTAATTGTAAAACGAACAGTTCTTCTTTGAATTATGAGACGGTAAATTTAGGGACTAAGGAAAATCCCCAAAATATTAATTTGGGAGCGAGATGCTCTGAGCAAGAACGATATGTTTTTATAAAATTGTTTAAAGAATTCAAAGACGTTTTTTCCTGGACATATGATGATTTGAAAACATTTGATCCTAATATAATACAACATGTCATCCCCATGAAACCACAAACTCATCATTTTCAGCAAAAATTAAGAAAGATGCACCCCAAATTGGAACCCACTGTCAAGAAAGAACTGAATAAATTATTAAATGCAAAGATAATATTCCTGGTGAGACACATAGAATGGGTGTCTAATCTAGTTCTTGTAAGGAAAAAAAGTGGTGAAATTTGACTTTGTGTCAACTTTCGTAAATTGAACCGAGCGTCTGATAAAGATAACTATCTCATTCCTCCAATAGAACAATTTCTTCAGCAGGTATCTGGTTCAGAAAGACTATCTTTGTTAGATGGTTTTTTGGGATACAACCAGGTCCTCATGTCTCCCTCGGATCAACTTAAAACCACTTTTTGTACCCCATGGGGGACTTATGCCTACAAGAATATGCCTTTTTGGCTTATAAATACCAGGGCCACTTTCGAGAGAGAAATGGACATTGCTTTTCGTGGTCTCATAAATCAATCAGTAGTGGTCTATCTTGATGACGTTAGCGGTTTCTCTAAAAACAAGAAATATCACTTGTCTCACCATAGGGTTGTCCTAGAACGATGCCGCAAGTATGGCATATCTCTCAACCCTAAGAAATCAGTCTTTACGGTAGAGAAAAGAAAACTACTTGGGTTCATAGTGTCCAAAGATGAAATGATTATCGATCCTGAAAGAACCCAAGTTATTGCCAAACTTTCCCCTCCCTCCTACAAAAAATCCATGCAATCATTTTTAGACAAGATTAATTTCGTTAGAAGATTTGTCCCAAGTTTTTTAGAAATGGTAAGACCTTTACAGAATTTAATTAAACAGGATGTCCAGTTTCATTGGGGACCCGAAGAAAGTCAAGCTTTTGATTCTATTAGAAAAACAATAATAGAATCTCCTTCCTTGATGAGTCCCGATTTCTCTTGGGATTTCACTCTTTACACTTTTGCCTCCAACTGATCTTATGTTGTTGTGTTAACACAAAAGAATGTTGAAAGCAATTAAATACCCATTTTCTTCATGAGCTCATCTTTCAAAGGGGAAAAGATGAATTACCTAGTTGTAGATAAACAAGCATATGCTGTTTTTAAAGCAATGAAACACTTCCGATCATATCTGCCGAAATCCAGAACTAAAGTCATCATTCCTTACCCCGCTGTAAGAAAATTGTTAGTACAAAAGGAATTGGGTGAAAAACATGAAAATTGGATGACGTCGTTACAAGAATATGACCTCGAAATAGCTCCTGTACAAATTGTTAGAGGTCAAGGCCTATGTAAACTAGTGGTTGATTCAGTTGAAGGAGAGGAAAGTCAAATTGACATCTCAACTGTAAATCAGCACAACGAGAAACAAATCAGTTGTACACAAGTTGCTGCTGATTCTTGGTATGATGATATTAAATTTTATTTAACACATGGATCTTCTCCTCGCTCTCTTGATCCTAAAAATAGAAGAGCACTCAGGTTAAAATATACATCTTTCCAGTTAATAAATGATGTATTGTTTCGAAAAAATTTCGATAGTGTTCTTATGCATTGTTTGGAAAAGGAAGAATAAGAAAAAGTACTATCTGAACTTCATACAAGTGAAGATGGTGGACACTTCGGTGGAGACACCACTGCTCACAAAGTGTTAAGAGCTGGGTACTATTGGCCCACTTTGTTTAAATACGCCCACACTCTATGCCGCAAATGTATAATTTGTCAAAAGGCTATAGGATGGGTCAAGAAGGCAACATTTCCTTTGCAGCCTGCCATTGTAGATTCCCCTTTTCAATAATGGGGTCTTGACATCATGGGACCGATTAATCCTTCTTATTCACAACAACATAAGTATACTATTACAACAATGGATTATTTTACCATATGGTCCGAAGTTGCACCTTTGAAAGTGGTAAACACGAATCAGGTAGTATCTTTCCTTAATTCGCATATCATTACTCGATTCGGCATTCCTGAATATTTAGTCTTTTATAACACATATTATTTCTCATCCCTGGATATGAATGTGTTTACTTTAGAAAAATGGATTAAATTGAAATATTTTGCCAGCTACTACCCCCAAGGAAATGGTGTAGCAGAATCAACAAACAAAAATTTGATCAAGATCATTAAGATGACAGTTTCTGAAAACCACAAGAACTAGCACAATGCACTATTTAATGCACTATGGGCTGATAGAGTGACACCAAAAACCTATGTTGGTAATTCCCCTTTCTTTCTCGTCTACGGGAGAGAAACAATCCTTCGTTCTCATGTTTTACTTCCATCTTTGCAATTATCGCAGAAAGTCCAAAAAGAGGTCTATCCTCCTCTGGAAAGTGAAATTAATGCCTTATTAAAACTGGAGGAAGTAAGGGCGCAAACGAAGCAGAAGCAGGATCTGCATCAATAGATTGTAGAAACCTGGTTCGATTAAAACTCTTCTTCAGATAGGAACTTCGATGCAGGAGACTTGGTTCTCAAATGGGATAAACGACACACGGGAAAGGGGGAACACACCAAGTTCCAAAATCTGTGGTTGGGACCATTTGTAATTTATGAGAAGCTACGTCCAACTCTTTTCATCTGCACAATTTGGAGGGACATCCATATACTTTCCCGGTGAATGACCAAACTCTCAAAAGGTATTTCTCCTGATAATTCCAGATGCACCTCTCTATACATACTTTTCTGCTTTAATTTTCTTTTTTGTCTTTTGATTTTGGTTCTTTTCATTTTTCCTGTTTTCACTGGTTTATGAATAAATGTATGTCTAGGCCACCATTTAGTTCATGAAAATAAACCAAAAGTCTCATCATAAAGAAACAGTCGAGGTCATTTCAAAGCATCAGTGCTGTAAATTATTAAAACTCAGACTAGCGAAGGAAACTTTCTGTTCAAAATAGTCTTCCTGGTTTCACTTTATAATCACGAGAAGATACGATCATCATTAAAACTCTTTACGCTGTCCCTGTTTTTAAAGAAAAAAACTCAAGTATGCCTTCTTGTCCTGAAAAAGTTGTTCTTATCAGAAAAATAACTTCAGATCATGATGAAGGTCGTCGAGCGAGAAATTAAGCTGGAAGATATCAGGTTTTTCGAAGTCTGAAATTTTCAGCATCACCCCGCTCTCCTGAAGATCATAAAGTTTATGTCAAATTGTAAATAACTCCTAGAGAGCTGAAAGAATTGCAAGGTGTGGGAAGTGTCTGTAAACCCGCCGAGATACTGAACAGGTCTGCAGGAAACGGGTAAATGCTTGCATGATTCGAAGGCAACTTCACTGGGGTACTGAACAGGCCTGCTGGCAGTGAAGCAATGTCGTGTTAAAGAAAATTATCAGGTATAACTTTTTGGTATTAATCGTAAAATGTCCTTCATCTTGAATTGATAATTCTTGGATAGGGTAGAGGTGTCAGAGTGGGTTAATTGACATCCCTGTTGAGGCTATGGATGCCTGCTGGTAGAAGCGGCCCTGTCAATAGTATTGGAGTCAGTTGCTTAAACGTCATCTCACTCCTGATTAAAACTTGTCACCGGATTGCATTTGGACAAAAACACATCTGACACTAGATTGTGTGGTTTTTTTATTTTGATCGAGATGCTTGACTTGCTGTCGAATGTTCTTTAATTTTTCAATCATTCTGATCTGTCCTAACATGAACTCTCCGGTGATGCAGAGATAATTGCTTTGCCCAGTAAGTCGCCAATGTTGGCAACCCCACACGATTTCGTTATTTGAACAATAAATTACTTTTATTGTAGCTGTCGTCACCTCAATCTTTTAAACATTATCATTTTCAGATGATTACTGGATTAGAAAAGATGTTCATTAATTCTTTAAGTTTGTGTTTTTGTTTCATTTTATGTTTGATTCATGACTGAAAGCATGAATCAAAAATGAAAACCTAGCTTGGTATTATATTTTATATACAAGGCATTCTTTTTAAGGGTCACCATGTTTACATCCAACCTAAATCCAATACATGAATGACCTATTTTTGGATGTTTTGGGTGTTGATATAATTATTATATGCTTAGATGGTTTGCATTTGAATTATGAGGATTTTTTTTTAATACATATTAAACCCTTTGCAAACACAATGGTCGTGCTAGTAGTCATGGAAATCAATGCGCAACTACTGTACTCTGTACTTGACTCACCTTGCTGGCACAGTGCATTAACAAGCCTTTCATTATGGGTATAGGTTTTCAAATCTGTATGTCAGGTTTTCATTACCAGGAATGGTAAATCTTTACGATCAAACCCTCGATTTTTATGCTATGATAAAACACATGCTTTGTTATGTCTTTTTCCCTTTGATACATTCAGATCTGTTCCTATCGATCCTACCATCCAAACCTAAACCTATTTTGAGTCATCCCTATTACATTCTAGTCGCTTTTTTTATGGCCCCTGTTGTTCATTTGGAGCCAAATGGCAGGCATTGTTATCCCGCAATGATGCAATCGAAGATTTAAAAAACCAAGGATGGGATGCCTTCCTTAAAATATTTGAAGGATATAAGCTTTAGGTGGTGAAGGCTTTCACACAAACTTTTGATGGGTGTAGAGAGAAAATTGGGGATACCCAGTTAGAGTTAACCAAGGGGTTTGTGAGTGAAGCCAAAGGGCTTCCATCCATCGGTGAGAAATGGTTCAAAAAATCAAAAATTGAAGAAGTACCTTGGAGCCTCTTCATGACCTCCAAGAAAATCAATTGCTGCGAAAAAGGTATCCCCATCTCTTTGGTTAAGCCTAGGTGGCATGGCCTGTTGTTGATTCTCAAACAATTCGTGACCTCTGAGGGTCGTTATGGTTTAGTTTTCCTCTACCATATACGACTTTTTATGAATTTCATTGGTTTTCAATTAAACGTGCCTTTTTATCTGTTGAGAAGCTTGTATAAAATGTCCAGAAGGTATAAAAGACAGAGTGTTGACTCTAGTCTGTTCCATCATGGCTTGATAAATATTTTGTTGATTCACCACTTTTCAACCGTGGGCCACTGATGGGTGGGGTTTTTGACAAGAAATGGTTTTTCTACGACCGTTCTTGTAGAAAACCTTAATTTGGGTGAGCCATTGATTAAAAAACAACTTGACATTCCAAGTAGCGAACCAGACTCTCTTAACAGAAACCCTCTAGACAAGGCAATGCCAAATCGGTCTTCACACGAGAAAAAGGTTGTTGAATTGGAGGTAAGTGAACCTCCTATACCTAAATTTGATGCTAGCCAGAACGTCATTGTGAAGCCTGATGTCAAAATATATTGCAAACAAACAAAACAAAAAAGAACAACCCTAGGGTTTTAGAACAAAAAAGTAGGTCGTCTTATTCAAGAAAATTGAGGAATCAAAAGGACGCTCATTTGAGCTCGATCGACCCAATCGAGGTCAATAAGGTCTCAGACTCCGAAATAGAAGATTTCCTGGCTTTGGAAGACCCGGATTGTCAAAGATTTGGTCCTACTAAACCCTATGACTTTGTGACGAATTTGCCACCATGCCTCAAGGGTAAGAAGGGGTTCTCTGGTATTGGGCTTGGTCAAGGGAAAATAAAAGGTAAGGTCGATACAACCATGTTTGACTGTACACTTTATCAACATATCGTTCCTCCTATACAATGTGATGTTTGTTTCCACTGGATCGAACGATATTACACTGATATACCCATCCTTTAGGCCCAGATTAAAACACTCACAGCTCAAAGTGAATCACTAAGACAAGAAAATATTGACCCCAGAGTAAACGCAGAGAGGAAAGCTAAATGCCTTAAGAGGACACATAACATAGTGTTAAAAAATGCAACCAGTGTTAAAACAATAATTAATTCTGAACTTCCCGACCCATATTTAGTCAATTGTTGAAATGGTAAAACAATTTTCCTCTTATTATATTCATGTTATTTATTTTAAATTGAATCGGTGTGAAATTGGATTTTGTTTGCTAAGATAAGAATGGCTACAAAATTTTTCGATTATGTAGTCAAGTCATTATTAAATAAAAAAATTAGAAATTAGTTGTTAGTAGTTGTCTAACTTATTCTTGTTTCGTTTTTCAAAAATAGTAGACCCTGTTATTGATCATTTGGGGGAAACATGTTCAATTATGCATTTGAATGATAAGTATTTCCTTTTATGTTTGCTTTGTAAAACTTTTATTAATTTTTTAGAAGAATCAACTTAGTAATGAATGGCTGTTAGCCCTCTATTTTTGTAATATTTTTGATCTCATGAAATCCTATCCTATCCTAAGAGATAGTAAAATGGGATTTCAAATCACTTTAAATACTGTTCATTTTGTAAGTAAAATACATCTTTTCCTAGAACAGATTATGGACAAATGATTTTCATAACTTAATGGAACAACTTATAACACTTCGGCTTTAGACCAATGTGAATGTTGTCTCACTTATGTTTTGTCTCTCTTATTTTGAAATAGTAATGTGTTGTATAGATTTAGTCTCCATAACATGTGATATTTCATTTTATTCGATATTTTAAATGTTGTCTTTAATTTTTTGTTTCAATTAATAATCACTGTGATCATCATATCAATTGTAAGATCATGAATTTTGTCTGATGTTAGTTGATTGATTATATGAACATTTTACATTAAGATTTATATTACTGTGATCGTTCATAATTATAAGATCATTGTGTGTACTTGTCTATTATATTGTTCTCATATTCTGGCTGCCAATAAATATTTGGAGTTTGTTTTGGAGGCATCTATAATCTTGTCATAGATTTTTCTTACAGGCGAGACAACTAGAGTGTTGGATCACACGAGTCCTCTCTCTTCTGTTGTTACGAGGGTTAAAATTCGTGCACCTTCTCCCGGATCTGACGACTATCGGTCCTTAGTGCTCGATCTGACGATTCAGATCTGATCCCTTGCACGCTCTTCTTATGTTGTCTGGATGTACGCTCCAACGGTCCAGATCTCCTCCTCCTCAACTGATCTAACAGTTGTCGACACTCCTCCTCTTGAGCTTTGAGAAATTCATGGTCCCACTGTTATCCTCTGTGAGAATTTGCTTGATTCGACGACTATCGGCTATTCTACACTTCCTCCCAAAGGATCTCCACCGTCCGTTTAGATCTCTTCTCCTTCTTACTATTTCTGTGTGTCTGGACATAGATTCAACGGTCCAGATTCTCCGCTTCTACCAATCCAACGATAGTTTTTTCTCCTTCTTGAGCTTGTGCTTCTTCCTTTCCCTTGGAATATTTCCGATGCTTGAAGGTCTCAGCCTTCGATGCTTCTCTTGCGACCGGTTCCTTTGGGTCTCATCTACGTTATACAAACGCTTCTCCTCTTGAGCTTTGTCAACTCAAAAAACCTCGAAAGGGTTTCTCTGTGTGCATTCTTCTCGCGCTTTCTCTTCTGAGATTATGGACTTAGAACAAGTCCACTCTCGCACACTCCCGCTGTTGTTGAGATTTCGAATAACTCAGATCTGAAGTAATTCTTTGAAAATAAATGCTTCATGCCCTCCTGACGTTCTTCTGCTCAATGCCTTCCTGGAAGAACTTCACAGAATCCTTAGAAATTTTGTCTTCTCCCTGAACTCGACAAAGATTTCTTTCCATGCACTCGTTGCACTCGCTCGATGCCCACCTGGCAGAGCTTCTACAAAATCTTCAGTGATTATGTCTTCTCTCTTTCTGTGCCCTCCTTTGCACAGTCTCACCTCTAAGGTGTTCAAGAACCTTGAGGCTTCTCCCTTGAGCTTATGATTCCTCTGGTGCATCCTCTTGGCATGTCTCTATCTGAATTCTGCAGAACTCAGAAGTGCACTCTTGCACTGGCTTACAGAGCCCTCAGTACCCGGTCATGCAACCTCTTGCATGAAGCCACAAAGAACCCAGACTGAAAACCAAAGAACTCACATAAAACAATTTCTATCTATCCCTGCAAATGTAAATCTAACATACATCTACAACATATATGAGCACACACATATGACATTCAATTGCATAAAACACAAAAAGACTCAAGTGTGGTAAAAACTTCTTGTTGTATTAATAAGAATGCATGTACAGAGGTTACAAAAGCTTGGACTGCAACAGAGTCTTAACTCTCCTCTCTTCTCTTCTCTTTGTCCCTTCTAGTTCTAATGAATACAGATACAAAAGATCTTTTTACAAAAGGGGGCTCCTCAAGCTCTTCCCTCCATCTCACCTACTCTCATTTATCACATTGAATGGATATTCAATGGTTGTCTAGTCCGAATTGGATCTAGATCTTCAGCCTGTTGTCAACCATTAAAGGAGACTCTAACTACTACATGCACAAAGGCATGGATTTTGGCTCTACCAACCTTACAATCATTTAATTCAAATTCAAATTTTGAAAACGAGAGGGTTGCGCCTCTCTCCTCCATTGAATGCATGCTTTGATGTGCTAGCTAGTTGATGCTTTGCTGATGTGGAGCAATGATCCTGCATCATTTTGCATTCAATAGGAAAGATCGAATCCACACCGTGTAGTAACTGAAAAGGAGAAAAATTAGTGGAAGTTTTAACCGAGGTTCGGTATAGGGTAAAGCATGAGATGCCAGTCAGACTTGATCTCATTGATATTTTTTTGCAAAATGCTCTTGAAATACTTTTTCACAACCTCTACTTGTCCATTTTCTTGGGGGTATTAAGGGTAAGAATGACCATGTTTAAACCCCAGTTTTGATGCTAATTCTTTCATCATTTCATTCTGAAAGTGACTGCCATGATCAATGACAATATCATTCGGGATTAAGAACCGAGATATAATTTGATTGAACATGAAAAATGCAACAATCTTACCATCGGGTTTGATTGTAGGTGTGGCCACGGTCCACTTAGTAAAGTAGTCTACGACCACGATAATATGTTGATGCCCCCCAGCTGATGTTGGGTTGCAATCCACAAAATCCACCCCCCACTTGGTGAAGGGACCAACGATGATGACCAGGTGAAGAGGGGCTATATGCAAGCACATCTTCTGAGTGAACACTTGACAAAGGTGACACTACTTAATCGCTTCGAAGAAATATTTAAAAATAGACATCCAAAAATAATTGGCTCACAATATCTTCTGGGTTGTCACAAGATCGCATAGTTGACCACCACAATCCCCACTGTGACATTCATTAAGAATGGATTCAGCCTCCTCGTGAGTCAATAAATGACCCAAGATATTATCTAAGCCTCTGTGATACAAAGTTTCATCGATGATAAGTTAGTTCTTAGCTTGATATCGTATACATCGTCAATCGTGTCTCGAAAGGTGTTGAGAAAACTTCAAGGTTTGAAGATAGGAAAAAATGTCTTCCAACCAGGGGTTCGAAGATGACACAAGGAAAATGTGTTAACTCGTAAATGAATCAACATGAATAATGTCCTCATCTAACCAATGGAAGTCTGATATTAACTCGGAAAAAACTACCGATTTCTCGGATTTTGCTGAAACAAAATTGAGATCAAACTCTTGCAAGATGACAATCCATTTATTATATTCCCCCCCTATGATACGCCTAGTAAGGACGTACTGAAATGGGTTGACATAAACAACTATGGTAGTTTTTCAAAGAAATATATAGTGTCGTAATATTTGAACTGCTTGTACGACAACCAAAGCTAGCTTCTCAACGTGAGATTACTTGAGTTCAGAGCCGACTAAGTTTTGAATAAGATAGTAAATGATGTGCTCATGGAGCTCATCATCCTCCTGAACTAAAACCATACCAACCGTCCCTTCAAACGCGACAATGTAAAGCAAGTAATCTCTATTGTAGTTTGGAGGCTTCAATAGAGGTGTCAATACCAAGGTTTTCTTAAGAGCATCGAAGGATTCCTGGGCTCGCTCATCCCATACAAAAGGAGTGTCCTTCTTCAAGAGACACATGAAACCCTTAGTAATATTGGCATAGTTTAATATAAACCAACGTAAGAATTTAGCTTCCCCCTGTAAACCTTGAAGCTGATGAATATTACGTGAGGGAGGAAATCGAAGTATTGCCTCAAACTTTAAAGGATCCACCATGATCCGAGTCTCAGAGACTAAGAATCCTAAAAGATGACTCAACCTAATGAAAAAGATTCACTTATGAGAGTTTAAACGGATGTGATAATATCGACATCTCTCGAAAAGTAGCCGAAGGTGGGTAGAGTGATCTACTTTCTTGCGAGAGTGAGGAATGGGATCATCGAGGTAGGCTTCGACTATATGCTTGAGATCATGAAAAAATAATGTCATGGCTCGTTGGAAGGTTGCTCCATCGTTTTTAAGGCCAAAACACATTTTCTAGTATGCGAAAGTAACCCAAGGACAAATAAATGTCATCTTATGTTGATCCTCGGATTTAATCTGAATCTGGTTGTATCCTTGAAATCCATCCATAAAATAAAGAGACTTTCTTCCTGCACACTCATCGAGGATTTGATCAATGAAAGGTGTCGAGAAGTTGTCTTTAGGACAAGCCTTATTAAGGTCTCAAAACTCCATACACACATGGATGGTTTCTTTCTTCTTATTCACAGGAATGTGATTGGATATCCATTCATTCAAGGGAACCGGGTAGATAAAACTTGCATTAAGCAATTTCTCCACCTCTGCCTTAATAGCATGGGCCTTCCTAGGATTAACAACTCTAATTCGTTGTCGAACATGTTTATCATTCAGGTAGGTTTTAATCTCATGTTCGATAATTCGAGGTTCTATTACTGACATATCTTCATACGACCAAGAGAATAGATCACAAAATTCTTTGGAGAGCTTGGTGTAGATCTAAATTTCTTTAGGCAAACAATCTACATCGATATATACATTTTCAAATTTACCAGGAATACGAGAGATGTTGAATGTGACGGTAGGAGAAATACTCACCATGTTTCCTTCAACATAAATGTTGTGTGTATCTACTAGAACTATGACATGACCGACTATCTCGCTCAAGGTAGATCTAAAATCGTCTTGTTTGATTCTAGAAAGCTATGGGAGCAAGTAAGAGTGATGATGCATATCATCACATGGCCTATCTGAACCATTCATGGCTTCTAATATTTTTTCATCTGAAGGTAAAGTATCATCGAGGAAATCATGTGAGCAAGATTATGAGGTGGCCCATATGGGCCAAAGAACAGGATCCTCCTCGTCCATCTACGAGGGGACAGGATTTGGGTCAGAAGTAGAGTCAAGAACAACATGATATATTATCTTTGTCATTGATAGTGGCATTTCCATTCCAATATGTGATTGACCTTCACAAGACAAGGTCGAGGAACGTAACATCCAAGGATTGTTAAAATACGAAGTGTGGAAAGGAATAGACCTCATTGATGAAGCAGACCTACTGGACATGGCACATATATGATGAATTGGTGCCACGAAATCAAAGGTACTCATAAGGGAAGAATACATTTGGACACCAATATTGTGAGTTGTCGACTGAGAATTTTCGATCACAATGATTAAGGTCCAACGGATGCATTGGAACTAGCATGCACAAAGGATAACTGATTGATTGTCATGATTTTCCCATCATGAGGAAAACATAAAGTACCGAAAACAGACGACACAACTGCAGTAATAGCATAAGTCCAGCTACGCCCTAGTAATAAGTTATATTCAAGGGGTGCATCAACCACCTTGACATCCATCTCCACTATCTTCCCACCTAATTGGACCAGAAAGGTAGGAAGAATACCATGGGGATGGAAAGAATGACCATAAAATGCGGTCAACATAGTCGAATATTGAGAGAGGGTTGGAGAGCCAATGGATTTCCAATAGATTAGGGACATCACACACGATGTAACATCTTCATCAATAAGAGTATGTTTGATGGTATACTTTGAGTAATTCACATGGATTTGAAAGGCCACGTGGTAAGGCAAGAGAGGCTTCACATCCGTGATGTTGAACTTGATAACCTTAAAGTCATAGGGGTCTAGAGATCCTAACGCAGTTAACAAGGAATTCCTCTATGAAGGACACGTCCAGAGTACCTCCAAAGACAACATCACGTAAGGGGTTTGACCTAGATCCTCAACAATAGAGTAGTTCTGGGCAGCTCTAGTATTAAGGTTGTGGGTAGAGCGTTTGAGTAGTCCTTTCAGAGTACGAGGTGGGGGATTGGATTAGATAGTCATTGTCTTTGCGTCGGTGGGTTTTGACTCCCATTCACCACATTTACGGCAATAGAGGAGCTCGAGGCCATATGATCATTATGATGAAAAGGATTAGTCAGCACAATGGGCAGTAGAGATAAAAGCCTCGCAGTTTCCTCGATTTTGGGGCACAATTGGGTAAGGTGATCATCGATATAAAGCTTACAAGGGAATTTCACCTCCCACCTCTCTTTATTTCCCTCACCAACATTAACCTTCAATATATCATTGTTAGTGTTATCCTTATGTTTATTATCATCATTTCTCCCACACTTATTATTTTTACCACATCCTTTATTTTTATTCCCTCCTGGTTGTTGGTTACCATTCACGTTGGTTGATGACTGCACAGAATGCACATCCATCGATTGAGTGGGAGAGGAGGACATGGATGAAGCCTTTCCTCCTACACACTAGCTTAGATACAACTATTTCAATTGGCGTGTCACCAAGTATGTAGATTTAAGGCTTGCAAAGCCTATAATTCCATCGGCATGAGGCTCGGGCTTTTGTCTAGGGTCGTAGTTCGACCTCAATGCATCAAGATGAATCTCGTATAACATCCTAGACTGAGCATATATGAGATCTAAATGTTGGGCTTTAAAAATCCCTTCCTCTTCACATGTTAACCTATATGTAGAAACATCATTCGAAATATAAGGCAATAAAGACTTAAGAAACCATTCCAACAGGAACTCTGGAGGAATGTAGGATTTGATCAACCTCTTCCGTCTACGCCACTCTTGGATGTGATCCGAGATATGAGTGGAATTTTCCTGGTGGAGGCCCGGCATAAGTTCTATGTTGGCGTCATAAAGAATAGATAATTGGAAGTGGTTGAGGAAAACTAAAACCATCTGATCAAAATTCTCGTACATCCCCTCTAGTAGCTCTATATACTATTTCATTGCAACCCCCGTGAGGGTGCGTTGAAACAATATTAAACGAATAGAATCATCGTTAAGGGAATTGGAAGAGCACCAAAGATGAAAAGTAGTGACTTGATCACCAGGATCCTTACCAGTCTTTCCCTCGAATTTTAAAATATCTGAAGGAAGCTTGGTGGGGACGGGGGGGCATGTTGGCTCATGACGCACTGGATTATTCATTAATCTTGACAAGTCTAGAAAATTGAGCATGGCTAGAAAAGAGATACGGGGTTGCGACATCTAGCCCCAAGATCCCGAGAAATATTGATGTTGGGGAATCAAAACCCATCTAGGGTTGTGGTATGCACCATGGCCCTATCCAGGGCTATAAAATCCTCCTCCAAATTGATTCATAAGGGGTTGGTTGGGCACCATTCCAGTAGGAATGTTATGATGAGGGATGTAAATATTTCCCCCAACTAGAGTAGCTCCAGGTTGGAGGTTTCCCAAAGTATGAAACTGACCTCCTCCGGGTGGAAATCTAGAGGATAGAGGTGGATTTGTTATGCCAAATGTGTTGGTCAGAATCAGTGTGGAGGATTTAGGTGTAAATGACGGAACATAAGAAACAACTTGTCCACTTGGTTGATTACTCCATCTAGGAGCATTAAGCCCAGGATTAGACCTAGGGTGAAAAGGAGGTAGGCTTTGAACCATAGGAGTCATCTGGGGAATATGAGCACCACCAAACGAAAGTGGAATATATGGAGGATCCATGCCCCCAAGTCCAATACTAGGATTCATATTAGATGTTGGAATGGAGGATGAAATTGCGATGTGAAATTTGGCATACTATAAGAGAAAGGGATAGAGGCCGAAGGGATGGATCGAGTATTGTATACTGACGAACTAAAAAGAGACCCAAAAGGGTTCATTACTATAGGTTGAGTATTAACTACAGGCCAAACATGAGTCATAATGGGAACCTCTAACACTACAACCGTCATGGTCGAAGGAATAGAAGCAGTTCCATTAACTACGATAGGTATGGGAGTCAAAGGAGTCCCTGTATATTTATGACTCGACTCAGTACTCATACTTTTATGACCACAAGTCTGGTAGGTGGAGGTGTGTGTACCACGCTTGATAACTTTATTCCTTTTAGAAGGAAAAGACTCAAGATGCGGTGACAATTTCAACAAACGGCGAGACCTACAAGGAAGATGGTTTAGCTCCACGATGACTCAAGAATTGAGATATAAAAAAAAATCCTAAGGCCAACTAACAATCAAAGAGCACACCAAAATAAACAAAAAGGCCAATATGCACAAAAATAGGATAAAGTGGTTGAAAGGGGCCTCCCTCCCTAAAGTAGGTATGCCTCTTCCAAGACGGGACTAAGACTTCCTTCAAAATATCGAAGGTATCATAATTAGTTTGAAGGGCCCTTGTGGTCTTAACAACGCAGTCGGTCAGATCCCCCAGGAGAGGTAATCCTCCATAAAGGTTGTGTGTTGTCTGACCCTTATCTGACTCAGGGTACCTGCAGAATAACCCCTGCAAGTAACCTATGTGGCTACCTATGTCAAGAAACTAAATCCACCACAATATAACCAATGCACAGACAAACAGTGGTAAGTCAGGTCCACCGTATGGGTAGGGTAACAATTACTAAAATCTCGAAAGCATCGCCTCTCACAGAGGTAAAGGTAATAGAAAGACCTCCATATACGAATAGATCCCTAGAAATATCTCTGGTGCTAAGAAGGTATTGGAGGGACATCTCCTCAACCAACTTCGCACGATCTCGTGCTTTACTCCGGTGTGAGCGGAGCCTCCTGACATCACCAATTATACAATGGATTTCACCACTCCCTTAGTCAGACACATATGTTGATTTTAATATCCTTGAAAACGTTTACTCACAAAATCCTATTCCAAGGTTGTAACTCTTAAGCTGGTTTGTGCACCCTGAAAAATAAAATCATTTCTAATCAATTTTAAATTTATCACCATTACTTTTAGTGGTTTTGTTTACTCAAAGGATGTGGTCGTAAAACTAATGATGTTATGACTCAAGAAGTAAAAGAAATGAATATAAATATAATGCAAAGTCCTAACTTAAATTCTCAATAAATGATAAGCTTTTAAAAAATGAAACTTTTAATTCAACTTTGCAATTTCAAATAAGATGCAATCTTTCCATACTTGTATCAAGGTCAATGATAATAACTCAAAAGATCAAATTCCATAATGAAAAATTTATTATTTTTTGTATCTTCAATATAAAGGAAATGAAAATGCAAGGACTGAACAACAAACTGATATATAAATGCTACTATAAGCAAAAGAGATAAACCAAGAAGGATATCAAGAAGAAAACACCCAACCCAAGATGTAAGGACAACCAATGAAAAATATGATGAGAAAGAAAAAATGCCCGAAAATTCAACCAAACAAAGGTTTCCTATCAATCTCCAGGCATTTAATAGCCATGACAGAGATCCAAGAAGACTCAACAACCATCAAAACTTACCTAACAAACACCAAACTCAACAATCAAGCAAACACAGATGATGTATGCGACTGTTCAAGAGAAAACCGTGTATATATGCTCCCTACAGAAAGAAAATTAGCGTATGTATGCATCTGTCAAGGGAAAACCCACATATATGTATTGAAACACTTCCAGGCTAAGGATAAGGACAATAAACTCATACTCAATGAAAATAGGTTGTCAAGCAATCAGATGACAAGAAAATCCAGCTAACCGAGAACAATCAAAGGAGGAAAACACTCCAAATCCTAAAAAGAAGATTCATTCCCTAGTATGGTCGTCAGTTCTATTACGAAAAAAATGACTATATGGAATGGGGTAAACCACAAGAGACAAAATGACTGCAGAAATAAACTCTAATATCAATTATTCTATATAAACAAAGATGCTAACAAGACAAGATAAAGAGCCTACCTCGTCTGGATGTTCAAAGAAGACCACTATTGAACAATATAATCAAAGTTATACACCTGCAACTTGTCCTAAAAAACCAAGATACACAAGCATATGGTGATGATATATACAATTAGCGCATATAATAACATAATCCATCAATATTCATAACAAATATGCCTATGGAATAACAATTCAACTATTTGCAAGACATTGATTGGACGAGAAAAGAGTATTTCTATTAAAATATGATCAACATAAGTGTATGAATGAAAAATTTCCATCTCAGCACGTCTCTGAACCAAAAAACTAAGTCTCTTCCAGCTGGGCCTCCACCACTTCAATCCTCCACCAAATACAAGCTCATATAAGAGAGAAAATGAGGTTCTTCATCAAATAGAGAAGATCTTGGGGGTTGAACAATGTGTTCAGACTTAAAAGGACTGTTATCCCCGATTTAATGGGATAACTAGGAGATCATGTCTCGAGGCCCACATGTCCTAGACATGGAGTATCGAGAGCAGGATTGGCCTGAGCATGGCCCTGGATGGCCCATCTTTCTTATTATTCATTAGACTTGTCCTGTTAGCAGCAACAACATCCATCACCTTCGGCTTGGAGTTGTATCGGAAAAGACTATTGCTCCATGAGGTAATTGGTCCAGGTATCATGGTATGTGTCATGTTTGATCATTATAACTTTCAGATATATGCATCAGATTCCTTTCATTTCTGACGACTGCTTGGATCTCACACTAACCCACTTGACCATGGTTGGGGGGATTGATGGGGTACCTTAGCAAGCTTGTACCCATAGGTTTTTCTTAGCTTCTAGGGGGGATTTTGAAGACCCACCGTCCGCTTCCATCATATTATCATTTTTACATCTTATCTCCCATTCATCTATTGCATTCCCCTAGTCCGGACATTAGGATGACCTATTTGTGGGGTTACACCTTATCCTGTGGGAAGAAGGGGCTAAACGTCCAGGGGGTAAAAGCAGCTGGTAAAAGATAAAAGCCATAAAAAAATAAAACCTAGAGATGCCTCGCCCAGGGATCCACGAGAAGGCAATAAAAGGCCTCTCAATAAGAAACAAGAGGGACCCGAAGAAAAATAACATAAAACAAGACCTAGCCAAGAGGATGGGGGGTCTCATCATGAGCCAGCCCATTATGTTCATAGGTACCTAGCAGTATGACATTGCCATTATCTGGTTACCACGCCAGGGCAGTGACCTTTGGTTACATGGCAAAGGGAAAGGGGGTCTCATCACGAGCCAGCCTTATCATCTCTGTGAAAGTACTCGTGGGTAACACTGTCAGCTCTGGTCACCACGCCAAGGCAGTTTCTTCTAGTTAGTCCTTGAAATAAAAGGAAAGAAAAAGTAATAAATAAAAGAAAGAATAAAGACAATAAAGGGCTTGGAAATAATTGCATCCATGACAGGTACAACTTGCCTCCTACAAAGGCACCCACGGATAATATCACCCCTGTCTTCCACTATGTCTGGACATCCTTTGACCACACCACCTCGTGTTACATGGCTTGGATGATATCCTTTGGGAACTTTCCTCTTCTTATGGATGCTGGCCCAATAGGGCACTTTGTCTTTTTCTTCGGCTTTGTATAGCAGGTCATTGTAATGTCTTTGAGCTATTAGACGATATGCTAGGTGTTTTATGCATGCTTTTGATAAAATTAATGATGAAATGTGATTGACATTTCTATGATCCCGAGGACTAATGAGCCCATGGAGGGTGAAGTTTTTGATGTGCAGGACCATGCCCGACAGACAGGTACCAGGTGGACTGGTACACATGGGGAGATGATTAGTTCGGACCTCCATGGGGCTAAAGAGCCCATCGGATGGTTGTTGGTACCTCATCAAGGGCAGATACATGACAGTGATTGGTCGAGCCTTTGCACGAGAGAAGAAGAAGGACATTTTCATCCAGAACGCCTTAGTTGAGCCCAACCCTAGGGGGCTGACCCACTGCAGGTGGAACGTGTCCCTCTGTTGACCCAGGACATCCTCCAGAGATCCTTGACGTCACCTCCAACGCATGACAGCTTTACAGGGCAGTTTGGCATGTTTGGCAGAGTTTGGAGGCCTAGAGAGGGCCAATGTTTGTCATCCAGTGTCGTGATTTGCCCTGAAAAGGGCCAACGTCTCCCTCAAATGGGCTAGACATCTTGCTCATTGCTAATTTAGGGTTTTCTTTTAGCAGTTTAATGTAAAACAATATGATTTTTAGTTATTAGCCTTGTCGGTTGTTTTAATGACTTGATTTTAATTAAAGGTCATTGGATGATATAAATTGAGGATGTTTTCCCTCATTTTGACAGAACACAATTCACTCACACTTGTGAGGTCTCATTTTTGCGCCATTCTTGGGTATATTTGTTGTCTAAGTGAGGCACACTTGCTATTGGAAGGATATTTTTGGCATTTATGGCATTTCTCTCAAGGAAGGTTTACAACTAAGGTTTTCTTATGCTTCTCTTCATGATATGTAAGTGAATTTTATTACAAATATTCTCAATTGAATGGTTGTAGGTGTAATTTCTTGCATTTGCTTATTATATTGTTGATTTAAAACCCTAGGTAACAGGCACACAAGTAGGTCATTGTTACATGTCCCCTTAGAGAGAGCTCTTTTCAGCCATTGAAGGAAAGAGATAGAGTCTAGCCTTTGCTACACTTATCTTGCTTCTTCCCTTGAGCTAGCGTTGAAGTTTATAGGTTGAAAGAAGGTGACGTCCTAGGCTTAGGTTACCTACACCTAGGGTTTTCATCTTCTCGGGTTTGAAAGCCTTGTCCTTGCAACACTTTCTCCCTTAGACTTATTCTTTATGTTAACCGTTTTGCCAAGTTGACCTAAAGAAGGAGGAAAGAGCACGAGGCCTTGCTTAAGCAACACCAGAGTGAGCCTCTTTCCCCTAGGGTTTTGATTCTAGGGCCCTGCCTTTGTAGCACTCTAGAACCCTTCCCTCTAGTCTTTAATCCTTCATCCTGTCAAGACCTGGTGCCCTTATATGTTGACTCCATATACCCTTAGGCACTGATATTTGACCTCCAACATTGAAGTCTTAGTGTACAAAACATTCCTCAAAACCTTAAATTTTGAAATCCTAACTAACAAACTAACCTAATTAGGGTTGACGTCATAGTTGGTTATTTCATCTTGGCACAACAAAATTTGAATATAAGCAATTAAGAGATGATTTGGAGAATTTATTGATCAAATTGTTGATTGGTTACATTCTAGGTTTAATCATCTTGATAGATATTGATGAATTGATTCTCTTTCATGGTTAATTGGCAAAACGTTGACTTCATCTTGTATCTATTACTTTACATTGTTTATTGAATAATAGCAGATAGTCATTGAAGTACTAACCCTTTGATCTATAGCCTGCATATGTGTATATATATATATATATATTGTATTGCTGTTGTTTTGTTCTGGGCAGGTGTTTTCAATAGGGCATACACTTCATTTATTGGCTGATTAGCTGGACTATCTGACTCTGGTGGTAACCTGTGAGGAGGGAACTCTAAAATTTGACTTAATACATTCTGCCTCTTCAAACCCCAGGATGTCGGGGACGTCTCCCCTGGGCTAACCTCCCTAAATAGAAAGAACCTCCCCATTGAGGTGACATTGGGTGGGGAAGGTTCATGTTATGCCAGTTTCATCTCTACCCTTTAGCCTTTGACCTAAAACTACAAACTAAGCGATAACATTTTGGCACCGTTGCCGGGGAATCACTAAGTCAATCTTCCTCAGCGATAAATCTTTTGGTAAGCCTTGCCTCAAAGACCTTTCTCTTACAAGCTTACCTGGTGACTGCACCAGGCTTTTATTCCCCTTTTCTTTGGTAGTTTTAGGAAAACTATCTGGCGACTCCACTAATATTTCTTAGGGTGCCACATTACTTTCTGTGATATTTTCAAGTTATGGGATCATGGCACACTTGGAACAAATGTATCCGAGCATTGATTTCAGAATCTTTCAAGGATACCCAAGTTACTTTGATACAAAATGGCTAAACGACTCTCCAACATTTTTGGGCCTCCCAGCTCCTCACATAGTAAGTTTTTTGGAGTATTTGAGCGAGATAAAGTTGGGAGGAGAGGCTTCTCTTATAAACAATTTTTTTCTCACCCTGCCATCCTATTTAAAAAGTCATTTTAAGAGTTCTTGCAAGGACAGGGGTATATCATCTTTCATACACCTTATCAGCAAGTTTATAGACCTTACTAAGCCAGATTGCCAAACGTATGAAGATGTCCTTCAAAACCTCATGGTAACCTTACACCACAAAGGATTCACCACTGAGATTGTAGAAGATCTCAGGAGAGCTTATCATGATCAATACCAAGAATCCTCTGATATAAGAGATGAGGTTTATGAAGACCATTATCAACCCCTTGAAGAGGAGAAAGACCTCTCCCATAATCCAATAGAATGCAACGAAGATATAACCAGAGACGTGAATTATGAGGATGAAGCACCGGTAATCGCTCCTCAGTCTGATGAAGCTCTCCAAGATCCTATCCCTCCTGCACAAGATGAAGAGAATGAGGTAAGTCATTTTCATTCTTTTGATGATACCTTGTTCTATGACTCAGAGAATGAAGAAGGAATGGAACCCTTGGACAAGCTACATCCCCTATGTCTCAAGAATGAAGATGTAGAGGTAGATCTTCCACCTGATGAAGCTATCCAAATACTTGAAGCTCTTGCACAGGAAGGATTAAGCGAGGTGAATTATTCCCCCTTCCAAGTTTTTAGTGGCTCTTTACCTTATGACACAGAGAGTACAGAAGTATTGGATGTTTTGACTCCTCCATGTTATGATGTTGATATTGGCATAGCTAATTTTGACGAGTTCATACATGTTGGGAGACATAGATGGGATGCATTTAGTTATGATATGGATCCCATCTATGACATAAAAAGTCATCTCCAAGTGTTTCCTTCGCAATTATCACAGCAAGCTCTTGAACAATGGCAACATGGAGATGAGATTTTTACTGACTCTCCACAAACACCCAAGGTTGACTGAGTACAACATTTGCCTGATGATTTCCGGTTTTACCTTGAGGCCTTTGATGAGTACTCCTCCGAGCACTTAGATTTACCCTATGAAGATGACTATCAACTGCCACTATGCTCGGATTTTGATAGGAGTAAAAACATTGTTTGCCTAAAGAAGGATTCTCATGACTTTTCACTCCAGCCACCTGTTATTATTTTACCGTGATTTTACATTAAAGGTGTAGTTGGGAAGTACCCTTTTTATGTTGAGTTTCCTCCTAGGAAAACCCTAGACTCCAAGGGTTGGTTGGGTACTCCAAGTTTGAGTCAGTTATCCCAGTTTTTCAACTATCCCTTGATGGTTTACTAGTCCTCTGCTAGATCTTTGTCAACCCCTTCCTTGAATTCAGAGTGTGAGGATGTCTTAGGTAGCCAGTTTGCAGGCCCTTTTGGTCAGTTTTCTGAACCTTGCATTTTTCATGACCCTTTCTTGAAGTGGATTGAATACTTTCCTCAGAAATGGACTTGGCAGGATTTTATCCCTCCCACCTGCCTCCATGAGTTAGACTTTGAGATTCCCGATGATATGATACATATTCTGACTCATGACATTTTTGTGCTTGATTTATCACTATTTTGGTTTATGATGAAGCAAAAAGGCAGGTATCGAGGAACGTTGTTGGGTTGGCTTCACTGGTTGTTTGACTACACCAACATGCAGCCAATAGGTAAGTACAGGCAAGTATCTCACTTTCTATTCGCATTTATGATTACTCTATATACATATATCTATATATGCAGGGTGGAAATACCACCCCACCTTTGTTACTGATGCCCTTTTCAAGTGTGAGCATGTATGCAAGCTTATGCCAGAGATGTTGAGGTTCTCATGCACTCTACGATGAGCACATGTCCCCGAGTTGGAGCCAGATGTTATCCCCGATTTCATGGGATAACTAGGAGATCATGTCTCAAGGCCCACAGGTCCTAGACATGGAGTACCGAGAGCAGGATTGACCTGAGCATGGTCCTGGAGGGCCCATATTTATTCTTCTTCATTAGACT
Organism: Picea engelmannii; assembly: GCA_009831015.1. Lineage (NCBI taxonomy): Eukaryota > Viridiplantae > Streptophyta > Pinopsida > Pinales > Pinaceae > Picea > Picea engelmannii. Next base: position 351,463 of record ML777864.1, read on the forward strand.
TGTCCTGTTAGCAGAAACAACATCCATCACCTTCGGCTTGGACTTGTATAAGAAAATACTCTTGCTCCATGAGGTAATTGGTCCAGGTATCATGGTATGTGTCATGTTTGATCATTATAACTTTCAGATATATGCATCAGATTCCTTTCATTTCTGACGACTGCTTGGATCTTACACTAACCCACTTGACCATGGTTGGGGGGATTGATGGGGTACCCTAGCAAGCTTGTACCCATAGGCTTTGGTTAGCTGCCAGGGGGGATTTTTAAGAGCCATCGTCTGCTCCCATCATATTATCAATTTTACTTCTTATCTCCCATTCATCTATCCCATTCCCCTAGTCTGGACATTAGGATGACCTATTTGTGGGGTTACACCTTATCCTATGGGAAGAAGGGGCTAAACGCCCAGGGGGGTAAAAGAAGCTAGTAAAAGATAAAAGCCATAAAAAAATAAAACCTAGAGATGCCTCACCCAGGGATCCCCGAGAAGGAAATAAAAGGCCTCTCAATAAGAAACAAGAGGGACTCGAAGAAAAATAACAAAAAACAAGACCTAGCCAAGAGGATGGGGGGTCTCATCACGAGCCAACCCATTATGTTCATAGGTACCTAGAAGTATGACATTGCCGTTATCTGGTTACCATGCCAGGGTAGTGACCTTTGGTTACATGGCCAAGGGAAAGGGGGTATCATCACGAGCCAGCCTTATCATCTCTGTGAAATTACTCGTGGGTAACACTGTCAGCTCTGGTCACCATGCCAAGGTAGTGTCCTCTAGTTAGACCTTGAAATAAAAGGAAAGAAAAATTAATAAATAAAAGAAAGAATAAAGACAATAAAGGGCTTGGAAATAATTGCATCCATGACAGGTACAACTCGCCTCCTGCAAAGGCACCCATGGATAATATCACTCCTGCCTTCCACTATGTTTGGACATCCTTTGACCACACCACCTCGTGTTACCTGGCTTGGATGATATCCTTTGGGAACTTTCCTCTTCTTATGGATGCAGGCCCAATAGGGTACTTTGTCTTTTTCTTCGGCTTTGTATAGTAGGTCATTGTAATGTCTTTGAGCTATTAGACAATATTCTAGGGGTTTTATGCATGCATTTGATAAAATTAATGATGAAATGTGATTGACATTTCTATGATCCCGAGGACTAATGAGCCCATGGAGGGCAAAGTTTTTGATGTGCAGGACCATGCCCGACGGACAGGTACCAAGTGGACCGGTACACATGGGGAGATGATTAGTTCAGACCTCCATGGGGCTGAAGAGCCCATTAGATGGTTGCTGGGACCTCATCAGGGACAGAGATAGGACAGTGATTGGTTGAGCCTTTGCACGAGAGAAGAAGAAGAACATTTTCATCTAGGACACCTTGGCTGAGCCCAGCCCTAAGGGGTTGACCCACTGCTGGTGGAATGTGTCCCTCTGTTGACCTAGGACGTCCTCCAGAGATCCTTGACGTCACCTCCACCGCATGGAAACTTTACAGGGAAGTTTGGCACATGTGGCAGAGTTTGGAGGCCCAGAGAGGGCCAACGTTTGTCATCCATTGCTGTGATTTTCCCTGAAAAGGGCCAACGTTTCCCTCAAATGGGCTAGACGTCTTGCTCATTGCTCATTTAGGGTTTTCTTTTAGTAGTTTAATGTAAAACAATATGATTTTTAGTTATTAGCCTTGTCGACTGTTTTAATGACTTGATTTTAATTAAAGTTCATTGGATGATATAAATTAAGGATGTTTTCCCTCATTTAGAAAGAACACAATTCACTCACACTTGTGAGGTCTCATTTTTGCGCCATTCTTGGGTATATTTGTTGTCTAAGTGAGGCACACTTGCTATTGGAAGGATATTTTTGGCATTTTATGGCATTTCTCTCAAGGAAGGTTTACAACTAAGGTTTTCTTATGCTTCTCTTCATGATATGTAAGTGAATTTTATTACAAATATTCTCAATTGAATGGTTGTAGGTGTAATTTCTTGCATTTGCTTATTATATTGTTGATTTAAAACCCTAGGTAACAGGCACACAAGTAGGTCATTGTTACATGTCCCCTTAGAGGGAGCTCTTTTCAGCCATTGAAGGAAAGATATAGAGCCTAGCCTTTGCTACACTTATCTTGCTTCTTCCCTTGAGCTAGCGTTGAAGTTTATAAGTTGAAAGAAGGTGACATCCTAGGCCTAGGTTACCTACACCTAGGGTTTTCATCTTCTAGGGTTTGAAAGCCTTGTCCTTGCAACACTTTCTCCCTTAGACTTATTCTTTATGTTAGCCATTTTGTTAAGTTGACCTAAATAAGGAGGAAAGAGCATGAGGCCTTGCTTAAGAAACAACAGAGTGAGCCTCTTTCCCCTAGGGTTTCGATTCTAGGGCCCTGCCTTTGTAGCACTCTAGAACCCTTCCCTCTAGTCTTTAATCCTTCATCCTTTCAAGACCTGGTGCCCTTATCTTTTGACTCTATATACCCTTAGGCATTGATATTTGACCTCCAACGTTGAAGTCTTAGTGTACAAAACATTCCTCAAAACCTTAAATTTTGAAATGCTAACTAAAAAACTAGCCTAATTAGGGCTGACGTCATAGTTGGTTATTTCATCTTGACACAACAAAATTTGAATATAAGCAATTAAGAGATGATTTGGAGCATTTATTGATCAAATTGTTGATTGGTTACATTCTAGGCTTAATCATCTTGATAGATATTGATGAATTGATTCTCTTTCATGGTTAATTCACAAAATGTTGACTTCATCTTGTATCTATTACTTTACATTGCTTATTCAATAATAGCAGATAGTCATTGAAGTAC
>ML777864.1:364383-387920 GCA_009831015.1 Picea engelmannii
GATTCTATGGTGGAGGTGGGGGTGAAAGATAAGGTTTTGAAATTGGAGAGAAAAAAATCAGCTAGGAGACCTACAACCTTTTTGGCTACTAGATATGGGGGGGTGGGAAGGTTGGAGAAGATGAATCTATTTCTCGCGAGCTAGATTTTCCAGCAAATGTACTTTGGAAGGGATTTGAGTACGACTTTGAAGAGCTGGTTATTCTTGAAGGTGCCCTGATAGTGGGAAGTCTAGTCTGCAAGGAATTCTCTGGGTTGGTCTGACCATCTGACTCTCAAGTGAAGTCTTTGGAGAGATGTTTTCCACACTGCAATAGAAAAAGGGCAAAGCAAAAATATGTGTTGAGAGGTTTACGAAGCCTTGCCGCAGAGTTCACATCTGAAGGGCTTGTGGATATTTCTTTTGAGAATATTTTCCCCTATTAGCAACTTTCCATGGGCCATAATCCAACAAAAGGAATTAACCTTTGGTGGACTATCTGCGGTCCAGATATTGTTCCATATTTTGTCCTTTGGAGGGAGAGAAGTTGCAAGTTCCCTTGTTTGAAAGAGTAAATTCCATTCCCCCATCCTCTCTGATATTTTAGCATGGTACATATGGGAGTGCATCCTCTTAGGAGATTTTGTAACTTATGTGCTGCTTCTTGAAGGTTGCTTGGAGGGTTTTGTAGATTCTAGCCTATCCAATTTCCCATATCTGCACTCCAGGAGGAGATATCCGAGATAAATGTTTTTCCTTGTGAGTCAAGCCAATTGATGAGTGGTCGCAGATGTATGTGCTTCCAGAGAGGTTGTTTACCCATGATGTTGTCACCCCCTATAAGAATCTTTTGTCCATTTACAGGGATCCAAGTGATATTCCTTTGTATGAGAGGCATGGAGGCGAAGAGGAGATTCCCTATTGGCAATCCACTGTCTAGGGAGTGGTGTTGGTCCAAACATCTAAGCATGTTCCTTATTAGATACTTTTTTTGAAGAATTCTTTCCCGCCAGTCAATTTCCCCAGAAACAAGTTTCTAGAGGATTTTTTCTCCCATAGCCAAGTTGGAGAGGCCAGGATCTTTGATGCCTAATCCTCCGTTTTCCTTGGGATTCTTAAAAATGTCCCATTTTATTAGATGGAATTTTTTTGTGTCTGTTTTCCCTCCTTCCCAAAGAAAGCACCGTAGGAGACTGGAGATTGTGGATTTGACATTTTGAGGAGCGAGAAGGGAGGAGAATTGAAAGATGGGGAGAGCTGAGAGAACATATTTTATTAGGACAGTGCGGCCCGCCAAATTGAGCCAAATGGATCCCCATTGTTCTAGTTTGTTTTTGAGCTTGTCTAGAGTTTGGTTCCAAGCTGAATTTGGGAGTGACTTGAGGCAAATTAGGATGCCCAGGTAAGTGAAGGTTTGCCATTTTTCAATAAGGGGGAAGCGAAAGATATTTGCTATGAGGCGAGAAGTTCTGATGGGACTGTTCCAGGCATAGACATTGGATTTGGCGTTATTTATAAGGGCTCCGGAGGCTTGAGTGAAGTTGTCTAGAGCAGTTTTGAATCTCTTAGCCATGAAAATGGAGGCGCCTCCAATGAGGAGAGTGTCATCAACAAATTGAGAGTGATTTATTCTCTTCGTTCCTCGAGTTATTTTGATGCTGAGAATGGCTTTGGTAGTTCGATCCTTTTCCAGTTGCCTTCCCAGGGTTTCTGCCATGATTATATAAAGGAGGGGGGAGAGTAGGTAGCCTTTCCTTAGACCCCTGGAGCTTTTGAAGAAGCTTGTTGGTGCCCATTGACCAAAGGTGCTATCCAAGGTGTGGAGATACAAGTTGTGACCCATGATATCAAATCTAAATTAAAACCAAAATGTTTCAATACTGCAAACATAAAAGAGTGTCTTGCCCTGTCAAAAGCATTGGCCATATCTATTTTGATTACCATTCATTGATCCCCTCGACCCCAGCTGGAGTGGATGGCTTCTTGGACTAGAATGATGTTATCAATCATTTGTCTTTTTCAACAAAGACACTTTGATTTGGAGAGATGATCTTATGTAAGAGGGGCTTAATTCTGTTGGCTATAAGTTTAGTTATGAGCTTATAGGAGACATTGCATAAGGAGATGGGTCTAAATCTAGTAAAAGTGGAAGGGTTGGAATCTTTTGGAATGAGGGGCAAAAAGGTGGAGTTTGTGCTGCCCCCTATCTTTGCAGATTTCTAAACATATTGGATCATCCTTAGGAGGTCTCTTTTAATTATATGCCAAAACGTTTGATAAAAATGAGTGCTGAAACCATCTGGTCCTGGAGCTTTGTCGAGGTGCAGTTGGAACAGGGCCTCATGAAGTTCTTTTTCTGTAACTTATTTATTTAGCTTGTCATTATAATCCTGGTTGACAATGCCTGGTATGCTTAGTAGCAGATCCTCTTTTATGTCGGGGTCTTCAATTATGTCCTTAGTAAGAAGACGTTCAAAGTGAAGTTTGGATTCTGTTTGTATTTGATGGAAATCATCTGTTTTTGTCCCATCTTCTTTTGTAATCTCTTTCACCTTATTATTCCAGAGTCTAACTTTGGTTTGTCTCTAAAAACATTTTGTGTTTCTGTCCCCTGAGTTTAGCCAGAGGCTCCAGGATTTGAGTCTCCAAGTTTCCTCTTCCTCATGGAGGATATTTTGATATTCAAAATAGTCTTGCTTCTCTTTGAGAATGAGAGAGTGCATAGTAGGTCCCTCTTCCATTTCCAGTCTATTGTCATCCAACTCTTTAATTTTCCTGTTTTTTGCTTCCTGTTCCTTTTCCTTGGTGTGTTTCACCCAATGTTTGAGGGTTGCTTTGACTCTTTTTAATTTATGTTCCCAAATATAATTTGGGGAGACTTGAATCCAATAGTTCCAGGAATATGAGACCGTGTCAAAGAAATTTGCATATGAGATCCACAGGGGGTTAAATATGAAGGGAATGGGACCAAGGTTGTCAGGGGGGGAAGCTTAAGAGTGATAGGCCTATGATCAGAACCAGTCCAAGGGAGAATGCTAGAAGATGATAAAAAGGCTTCGTCTAGGAAAGAGATGCTTAAGAGAAACCTATCCAGGCGAGCCACGATGTGACCCAACGCTAGTCTTCTGTTTGACCAGGTGTAACCACCATTAGAGGGCTCTATGTCGAGTAAGTGGAAGGAGGATATAAGATCCTTGAGATTCTCTCAGGTAGGGTCCCGTACTCAAGAACCCCCTTTTTGCTCCTTTGGGTGAAGCGTGGTGTTGAGGTCTACAACTATTATGAGATCTTTGAGTTCAAGACTGCCTTGAATATTTTGTAAGGAGGACCAGCAGTCAATCTTTTCTTGATACATTGCAGGCATATAAACATTGATAACAATCATAATCTTACCTTTTGGTAGATGGAGAAGTGAAGTTTTTATCCATTGCATCGTAGAATGCCAAGATTCGAGGGAGAAGATATTAGGGTTCCACAAAGTGCAGATTCCCCCGAAGGCTCCTCTTGCGCTAACTGCCACACCTTTGCATGATTGTAAGATGTAGCTAGTATCCTGAAGGATATATATATCCTTATTTTTTGTCTCCTGGAGCAGAAGAAGTTGAGTTTTTTTTTCTTTAATTAGATCATGAATTAATGAGAGCTTGTGTCAGCTCCCTAGTCCTCTGCAATTCCAAGAGATTGCTTTTATCATTTAGAAGGTTTGGGGTTTCCCCCTTTATGGGGATTGGAGCCACTCTGGTTCCTGGTCTACCTTGTTTATTTTCTAGTATGCTGATCCAAAGTTGTTTGCTTGCCTAGTTTGATTTCCTTCATGGCCAAAGCTTCCCTTTTGTGCAGGTTTGATTTCCTTCCGACTTTCCTGATAGGGGAAGTGAGGGTATCTGATTCAAACTCTTCTTCCAAGATTTTCTCTAGGCCTTCTTCTTCAGGAAGAGAAGTCGGGTGTGAGGGTGAAGGTGGTGCAAAAGGAGGAATAGGCGACTCAGGGGGAAGTGTTTGAGGGGAGGGAGGTGGGGGGCGATCAACGATTGCTGAGGGGGCGGTTCTTCTCGAGAAGGATCTTAGGTCATGAGCGGGACAACATATCTAGGATATTGAGGGTTGTTAGGCTGGGGAGGAGTGGGAATATCTTTAGGGTTCAGGTCGTGTTTCTGTTGCTTCTTTATTTTGAGTTGCTTCCACTGTTCATAATATTCATTCAGACTTTTAGGAGGAGATTTGGGACAGTGCTTCGCAAAATGGCCATACTCATGGAAAAATTTGCACTTGAAGGGCAGTTGTTCATAATCCACTTGTTGCGGGTAGTTCCAGTTGTCCAATGTGAGATTGATAGCTTCTGGCAGACCTTTTTCTAGATCCACCTCTACACAGATGCACGCACAGGCTTGGAGGCCATCTTTGGGCTTTGCTCAATCTATGTACTTCCCAAGCGTATTCCCTATTATTTTAATGGTTTCATTATTCCAACAATTCAGAGGAAGTAAGGGGAGGCAAACCCAAACTAGGAATGCATGAGGGATATCATTTTCAGGGTTAAAATTAGGGGACCAACTAGTTAGATACATACCTATGGAGACCATAAAATAAGGTCCGCTTCTGAAGATGAGGTCTTTGTCTTCTTTATTTTCGAAGAGAAAAGCAAAGAAACCTCTTCCTCATAGGTAATGTGAGAGATTTCCTTTCAGGTGGGGTTTCTATTTCTTGTCGATCCATATCGCCATAGCCTGCAGGGAGGGCCAGATTCCTGTGAATTGTCGAATGAGTGCCTGTTCTGAAAATTTGAGAGTGAGGGTTTAGAGTTTCCTTGGATCTAAACCGAGGGAATTTGTTCCATATTTTTCAAAAACTTTGGAGGAGTTTGCTTATTTGTCTTGGGAAGGGAGGCAATGAGGGAGGCGAAAGCTACAACATCCTTGTTGGAGACGGAGGGGGAGGGGGAAGGCTAGGAGAAGGGGGGGCCTGAGGCCCCTCCTAGAGAGGAGGGCATGCGTGGAGGTCATTGTAGCAGGTCCAGGAGGAGAGCCGTAGCGAAACTATCACATTAAAAAAATATCAAAATAGAGTTATGGTAGCATGTTACTTGAAGTGCTTGATTGGAATAATCTTTTGGGAATTTCAATGTTGATTAGAGTATGAAATCCTTGATTTCACCTCTTTTTCATTTGCAAAGTGTAGAATAAGTTTTAATGACATTATCTCAGCATAGTTATTTGACCTTTGGCCAAGAGTCAATTTTCTCTTGAAGTGATGAGAGTAAGAAATGTAGAGGATTTTTCCTCCTCCATAGGATTGATTATTATTATGTGATGCTTCGTCAAAAAAATCCCATGGGATAGAGTGATCAACCTGATAGTCTTTCACATCTCTTATCTGACCAGACTCTTTTTCTTGAGGAAAATGAGAAATAATACTAAGGCCATGGGATACAAATATATCCATTGTAGTGTTTTTTTCTTGAAATATGGCTTCATTCCTAGCAATCCAAGAACCCCAACATATTATTAATGGAAGTGCCTTTATGCAAAAGAAAGAGGCATTTGAAATCCAATCCTTCCAATCTTATTCCACTGATAGACCATTCTAAAGGAAAGCTTGATTTAGCTAATCTGAACTCTCTTGCCATATTTTTTTTACAAAGGGGAAAAGTAGAAACAAATGTGTTGTGGTTTCATTGTCATATTTGCATAAAGAACACCATCATGGCCCTTCATCTTTCCCATTCTTCATTTTATCCCAAGTTGGGATTTTATTAATTATCAAGCACCATGTACAAATCCTATATTTTAATGGACAATGCACTTTGTAGATACCCTTCCACCACCAAATAGGTTACTGCAACTACCTCTCTAAATTTTGTTGTATGTAGCCCAATTTCGAAGACTAGATGCCCAATGGAGCATGTTACCAGATTAATTTGTCTTCCTTGTCCACAAGTTGGATATGGTATGACTTGAGTGCAAAGATGTTGTTTGTCCAATTGATCGCCATATCACCCTCCAAAATCAATTGGCTTGATTCCATCCACTCTTGGCTCCAGATGGTGGTGTGGGCCAGGTCTGCATCTAAATTAAATGGAAGAGACCTTGATCATGCAAGATCACAATCAAATCTAGCCTGAGGATGTGTTTATCTTCACTTCCCAGGCATGGATCTACACCAATGTGAAATTTTTTCCCATTTCCAATATGCCCGGATAGTCCATCTCTTACCATCGCAAAAGAGTTGATTACAACCTTCCAAATGATTGAGCACATAGTGATCATTTTTGGGGGATTTCTGATCCAATCTACAACATAATCCAACTGAACGTACTTTTGGGTGACCACCTATGTCCACAGACTATCTATTGATATTAGTCTCCATACATATTTTTCTACCAATGATTTTGATAAGAGGAAAATATTTTTTAATACCCATCCTCCAAGCGCGTTTGGTATTTCCAGTGACTCCCACTTTACCCAAGGATTTTTTTTTTTTTACTTAGATACTGGCCATAGGAATTTAAAATAGTTTCTTCAAAAAATTTCTAGCACTTCTTTAGGAATCCATGCTAGAGACATCCAGTAGATGGGAATGCCTCTAGAACTGATTTGACAAGCACCAACCTCCCTACTCTAGAAATTCACTTGTAACTCCAAACTTTGAGCAATTTTTCCAAATTTGCTAATATTGATAACCAATATGATTTCAAGTAGATATTCAATTGTAGTTGAAACCCCAAATATTTCAGTCTCAACTTAAGGTATTTTAGTTGATAGGGGAATATATCCCAATAAAAATTCATCTCTGCCTCCTCCAGGGTATTTACTGAGAGGGTGGACTTTCTTGAGTTTATTTTCTTTCCTATATCTTTACAAAAAATGTACAATATCCTGGAAAACTTTTCTATGTCCCCTCAAATACCATTACATAATAGTAGAACATCATCCACAAAAGTATATGTGTTAAGGATAAGGTAGAGGATATTTCAATACCATGCAATAGCCCACAAACGTTTTCATCTGTTAAGGCTCGACTGAGGATGCAATGGGCAGCCTTGTCATAGTCCTCTTTCCACAAGGAACAATGGGGAGGCTACTCCATTGATAGGAATGAAAAGGTTTTTGTGGATATGCAACTCATTACCCAATTTATGAAAGGAACTTCAAACCCCAAATGAGTAAGAAAAATTATTAAGTATAGCCAACTTACTTGATCATAAGCCTTTGACACATATATATTCACTACAACACCTTTCAACTTCTTCATCTTGAGACTATGTAACTCTTTCTGTGCCAACCCATTAGCTTCATGAATCTATCTTCCTTACAAAAACCCAAATTGTTATTTAGAGATAGTTTCCAAGAGAATTGGATTCAATTTTCCAGCAATTATCTTTGCCACCACTTTGTACATACTATTACACAACAATATGGGTTTGAAGTCCTCGAAATATTCAAGGGATACTGATTTTACAATCAGATCAATGAATGTGGAGTTTAGTGGGGCACACATGTGGCCAGTTGTCCTCGCTTCCTCTAGCACCTTTAGTAAGTCCAAGCCAATCAGATCATATAAACCTATGATGAATTCAAGCGACCATACATATAGTTGTGGGCTCTTGTCCTTCTAAAAGATACACAACACTTCCTTTAGCTCTTCGTCAAATACTTCCTCCATTAGGGATTGATTGTCTTCCTCATTTACAAATCTTGGAAAAAAACCAACCATTCTGACTACATCTACTATTGTGGTTTAGTTATCTTCCTTGAATAGGGATTGAAATTGTTGCTTCCCTAGCTTGTATAAATCTTCAAATGAGGTGACCACATTGACATATCTGTCGAAGAGGATCCATATGGTATTGGACATCTTCCTTCCTTTAGTGTAGAACTAAAAATAAATAAAAAATTTCATCACCATTTTCCAACCAGATAGCACAACTCTTGAGTCACCACTATGCTTCTCTAGTTTCCAATAGTTTTATTTTCTTCTTTTCTAGCTATAAGAGGGCCTCCTTTGATTCTAATGACAAATAGACCCCTTCATCAGATTCATATATAGTTTCTAGAGATTATTCCATGTTAAGTAATTCATATTCTTCATGTTTCCTCTTGTGCACCTCCCAGGTAATTGTGGCCGTTTTAACTTTTTAAAGGTTTTCTACAAACTAAATTTCCACCGCCTCTCCTAATCCAGGATCATACGGCTCCTAATTTTGTTTTACTAGATCAATGTAACTTTCTTCCTTTAACCAGGATGAGTTAAACTTAAATGGGTTGGTTGGTTTCTTCTTCTCCCCAACTTATTCTATTAGAATTGGGAAATGGATTGATTCCCCTCCACTACCAATCCATTGTCTCACTTGGATTGGCAACACAATGAGCTTGTCTAAGACAAGGAATCAATCAAGTATTGTTTCAATGTTTTCAACACCCACCCTCTTATTTCTCCAGGTGGGTATGAGCTTCTCTAGAGCCAATTCAACCAATCCTTTTTATTCTAAATAATTATGGAAAAAATATATGAGTGATTTTGGTCATGCTCTGGATCCCCAAACTATAGCTTCCCACAAAGAAAATTTTAGGTCCCCACCCAGAATAAGAGATTATGAATTCATGAAGAATTTTCTTAATAACATTTCCCAGAAGTTGACTCAGTCTAGATAAGGGCCATATATTTTGATCATTGATATTTTCATGCCTAGGTCCACCGATATAATCCATTCCCCCATGCCCAAGTCTAAACCCCATATGTTTACCACTTTGATTGATCTAGGGTTCCGTCCCATGCTTGAAAAATTCCAAATTTTGAGTAGATTCTCCAAAAGGGAGGTCACTTATATATCCATCCCCATGGTTTATTGGAGAATAATGATGTTCGACTGATTTTTCTCAATCAACCTCTTTCGGGAGGATTTTTTATACAATCTCACCACACCTCTTCAATTGAAGGATAGGAGTTTCACGAGGAAACCTCTCTCGTGGCTGAAAACTCTCTAAGTGCCCCTTGAATAGATAACTTCTTTCCTGCTACCCTATCCACCATTTCTCCTTTTTGTGCCTTTGAAATGTTTTATTTTATCCCTCTCCCCACACCCCCTGAGTTTTCTACTGGGTTGAGTCCTAGTCCTACTACCCTCTGGTTAAGTGGTAAGGTGGATGGTATGGTATGATTCCTCAACTGGTATGGTATGATTCCTCAACTGATAGGATGGTATTCTAGAATCAACAACGACCTCAGTTGCATTGTTCCCCTATACTGACATATTGGCAGAGGTAGTCTTATTTTTTTGTTCCTCTAACTACTCTGAGTCCCCTTCTCTAGTCGACATTGGTCTCTTCCAAGAGGTTCCCGACCTAGAATACTCCATCCACCACAAAAAGGGAAAATTACATTGGTTTGCAATATGACCATGCCTATGGCATATTCTACATCGAAAAGGCACTCCTTCATAGTCCATATTCTGCTTATGATCCTTTCCAGGATCAACTCTCTCTGAATATTCGATCATCCCTTCTCTAATGTCCAATGAAACAAGAATTAAACAACCATCTCTCCCTATTCCAAAAAAGGCATGTCCACATCTATGAATGTACCCAAAGTATTCCCCAATTTTGTGAAGCTTTTCTTAGTCCATAATTCCATTGGTAGACTAGGGAGACCAATTCAAATAGAGGATACACAAACACACTCCTTTATTCCATCAATGAAGGGGGAGAATCATTTCAACACAAGTGGTGTAGAGCCTATACTCCAAGGCCTAGTTAGAGCCCACTCTACTTCAACTGGACTCTTGAATTTGTAGCAGAACCATCCGCATGCTAGGGTTTGTACCGATGGATCCATTCCCATATGGGTAAACCATGCCTTATCCACCAATTCCTTCAAAATATTTACACTAAATCTGTGGCCTCACACCATTCCTAGCACCATGTTATCAACCATTTTCATAAATTGGGGTTCTGAAATATCAATACCTAAGACAAGCCTTATCTCCCCTTTGGATTTGATGCACTTATTTTTCCTCCTTCTCGGGGAAGTTTTCTTTAATGAGGATAAGGGTGATATCCTTTTGATCTCAACCTAACACCTATGATTACTTGTTCTATAGATATGTACACCAAATCAATATCTCTCAAAGTCCCTATTCAAGGGGAGGATGTAACCAACAACGAATCGATGAATCTCATTTCTTCCAGTGAGCCCCCAACATATGGAGAGTTATGATCAGAAGCCTTCTCCTGGTATGAGGGGAAAAGCCTAGAAAGATCACCTGCAAAGAAGTATTTGACCGATAGAGTCCCTAAAAACCCCATATCTAGAGCACCAGAACCCCCGAGAAACGTTGTGCCATAGTCTGGTGGAGTTTCCTACCAACCCCACAAAGTTGAAGGAAAACAATCCTCTCGAGGAGAAAGATAACCAAAACCGTAACTTCCTTCCTCCAACCCATTTGGGGCTATGATTTCAGCTTTCAAACCAAACCCAAGACCCAAAACCAATGGATTTGACAAGAAGAATGTGCCACATTGTGCCGAAGAGTTCCATTTCACGTAAGAGTATCCAAAAGAAGAGGGTCCCTCGACATATACACATCCTACATTCCCACATAAGGGACCATCCTATTTTAGCTGGGGAACTGGCACATTGCCAACTGGAAATTTCCAAATAATTCAGCTCTCCATCGGATCTACATAATAGTCTAAGTGCCCCTCCCCTTCTTCAATAACATAACTTACCAAGTTAATAGAAGCAATTATGGTAGCTTGCTTGTAATTATTTTAAACTAATATGTTATTAGAAATTACTGAATCCTAACATCAATGTGCATGTATGCGGTGTGTGCCAATGCTATTGTTACATTAGCCCACCGTGGTCACAATAATGGGGGTGTATGCCACGCTGGTGTTAATAATTTTTTAATTATTTTTAAAAAATGATATTTTATTTAAAAAATTTGAACCTATTTTGGTTATAGTAGGAATCACGATGCATCAATGCATGTATAGGTAAATGACACATCAATGATAGTTTGGTTTGAATTATTTTAAGCTGATATTTATTACAAATTGGTGCATCCTAATGTCATGGCATGTGTCCATTGTACACGCTAGTGTAATTGTTAAGTTAGAGGAATGGTACAATAATATGGTTAATGTGTATAGAAAAAATATTTTCTATTTAACCTCTAACTACATTCCTCCACTAGAAACCTTTTCTATGAATTAAAAAGGGAGAGGTGGTTTCATAAAATCCTTCACTTGGTGGTGTTTTCCTGATAGGGAGATCACACAATCCCTTCCAATTCCTGAGGTAACATCTTGTCCCCACTCATCTCTTCCACCTCCCCTTGTATCTTCCTCTCTTATCACTCCTCTTGCAACACAACCCTTAATCTACATTGGCCCTTATGTCCCCACTTATAATGTATATATAGCTGATACAAAACCACTTCAAAACATTTTCCCTTCTTATGTAGTCACACCATGATAGATTTAGCTTAGCACCTTCCTCACTTAGCTCGAAGCATCATTGTGTTTTCACCTCCATAGTTGATATCTCCCATCCTACATGGTTCTACAAATTTTGAAACAAATCCAATCTATTTTCATATATAAATAGTTTCCTCTATATAACCTCTCTAACCTACATATGTTTGTGAAGTATCAGTGAAACCTGCATAGAGAACCTAGCTAGATAAACTCACACAAAGCTTGGAAAATAACTAGAAAGAGAGAAGAAAGAATGAGAGAAGTAATAATTTAATTGCATTAATTGAGTGGTAGAATAACTAATACAAATTATATACTCTACATGGCTAAGAATAATGCACCGTAGTAGTGATATAGAGAGATCTATACACTCATTGAGAGAAATTAGAGTTATCTATCACCTTATCTTCCACCCAGTCCTAGTTAATTGTCCATGCAATCATAAGTTAATTGAGTCACACTTACGGAGGTGAGAGAAAAAAATACATGCACATGTTATGCACCCTCCTATCCACATGCATGACCGAGGTGAACATGCAACTGTTGGTGACAAACTGAGGTTTCCATGCACGAGTTGCCTCCACTAGTATAACTAAAATGTAACTAAATAAAAAATGAAGAGAGAAGGCTCCCTATTATATAGGATGAACCCCATTTTGTAAGGAATATTATTATGAAAGAATATTCTCATCTATGGATAGTGCCCTCAACATAAGACTAGAAAACATAGGAAAAAGAATTACTAGGTGAGTGTGTAATATCTCTAACACCCTACATGAACACTACTAGGGTGTAAATAAATAATGGGTCTCGGAAACAAGGCTATGTTAGGTAACCATTTTACAATGCATATAAAGAATGAACATTGAAAAAGGAGGAAAGAGGTAAAAAATCATGGGAAAAACCACCCATCAAAGTACAATGCATCAAAAATGAAGGAGGAAAGAAAGATAATTGCTAAGAAACTATGTCCTTCACTCCAAGACGGTCACGCAAAATGTGGAACTTATGCTTGATAAATGTCTTCGTGAATATGTTGGTAGTCTATTAATAGGATGGATAGTAATGCAAATCAATGATCCTATCATGAACCAAATCTTTGATGTAATTCATACGTATCTCAATGTGGTTTTTTCTCTACCGCTTCACTGGATCTATACAAAATTTTAGCATGGTCTAGTTGTCACACCAGATGACATTCAAACGATGGAACTGGATACTAAGATCAATGAGGAAGTTTTGAAGGCAAAGTGCATGAATTGTAACATTGACCTCTCCTCTATACTCAACCTCTACTCATGATAAAACAATCATTGATTGATTTTTACTTGACCAACAGATGGCACTGGAACCCAAACTAAGCATGTACCCGGAGGTGGAATTGTGATTTTTTCTATCGCCAGCCCAATCAGAATATGTGAATTCCATGATATCCAATGCACAACCTACTACATAGTGAATCCCATAATTTTTGGTACCTTGAAAATATATGAGGATGCACTTGGCACCCTTCTGGTGTAGCTCACGTGACTCCTGCATGTACCTGGAAACTACCCCTATTGCATATGAGAGATCAAATCGAATTTGGGTGAGATACTGAAGGATCCCCACTAGTTGTCGATAAAAGGTATTTTCCACCAATGGTGTATCCTGGCCATCCCGAAGATGTACCCCATATAGGAATGGTTTGGTTGCAGATTGTTGGCACCCAAAGTTTTGTGTTCAACCTTGCACGCATGCACAAATAGAGTTGTGAGCTCTCATTCCATTGTTTTGTGCAAACCTAAGGAAATTCACCAGGAATGATACAAAATGTGCACCAAAACGAGTTTTTTCAGTCGAGCTCCATGATTAAATACTACCAAGTGCACACCAGTTCAATTTTTTCAAGTGCACTGGAAAACAAGAATATTCCCACCAGAATCAAGAAAGGAATCATTAAGAAATATCTCTAAATTATCATTGTCAGTAGCATACCAAGACGTGGGAAGACCAAAAAACAAGATGGCTAGGTATTTAAGATTGACCTTGATGCACACAGTCTAGGTGGAGCGTCGATAGACATCAGAAGCGTGTGAGGAAGTTGTATCAGGCAAGTGAGTGGATCAGAATAGAAAGAGACAACACTTCCCATTAGAGAAAAATATAAAACGAATATCTAACATAAAAAATAGAGCGAACTAGTTAGTTGATTGTATTTTTGTAATACTTTGAATATAGTTTTGTGTCTATTCTATGTTTGAGTGTTTACAAAATATGCGTTGTGCATCATGTTATAATTCTGAGAGATTATATAACAAATATATGGATTTTTATGGCTATTATATTTGTTTGTCCTATGTAATTTATATCTTGGACATGATGAAATGATTCCAGTAATAAATATATAATGATTCTAATACATTATGTATCTATCTTGTGTGAGTAAACATGTGTGTGTATATTTTTAATTCTTAGTCTCATAGTTGATCATACATCATTATATGGATGCCAATTGCATTTAATGTTTGGTATGCTTAAACCTTCATCCTTGTCAAAAGACCTTATGGTCTCTGTGATCCCCTCTGCATCTTGGGTGAGACCTTCCTCATCTTTGGACGAGGATTGATATTTTTTTCCGTGGGTTTTTAAAGGAGGCGAAGATCAAGGAAGAAGAGGTGAAATGCAAACTTCCCGGAAGACACAGTGACTATCACTGGGTCGAAGTGAGAAAAAAAAAGAAGAAAAGACGGAGCGAAGTGCGGGAAAACAATTCGTTGGACGAGGAGATCAAGGATGATAGATCAACAAGGTAGAAGGATCATGGACAAGCTAGCAAGAGGAAAGAGCCACCATTGGATGTTTTGGAGCACCGCATGAGAAGGAAGGAAAGATAGGCTGGCAAAGCCCTGAAAATATGGGTCAAGTTGACTTAGACTTTTAGACACGTAAGGTTTTGGTATCTAGGGTTTTGGGAACCTAGGCTTCGGCCTAAGGCTGTCAGTGAGCTATTGTAATGTATAAATAGAGGTCAAGAGGACCTGGGTCGGGTTGGTAACAACATAGGTTGTCATTGTTGATTTGAGTGATTATTATACTATGAGAGAGAAGTGTTATGTGGGAGAGCCTTCTGGTAGTGTAATATCTTCAGCTGGGTGCGCATGGAGGGAAGAGAAAGAGAGGAGAAGAAAGGAGATCTGCTAGCTAAGAGTGCAGACAAAAACTGTATACTTTACCTCAATATAATATAGCACAGTTCTGTGGATGTAGCCCTAGAGAGAGGGTGAACCACGTATATTTGTGTTGTGTTTGATTGGCATTTTGTATTTGTCATTCATATACTATTATTGCATTGCTAAGGTAGATCTGATAGATTCATGGAGTAGATCAAGCTGATAAGTGATATATGAATCCTGTGTTGTTCCCGTGTTAGATCCACTTGATATTCCCCTTAGTTGTAGACATCTCTGTCCTGCAACCCCCTCATAAATGCTTCAGGTGAGACTGCATCTACTTCGCAGGTGTTGTCGAAAGGGCCAGTAGTTAGGGCTTTTTGGTGCTCTCTTGGAGCTGAACCCTGGGTCTTCCCCTGTGCCAACAAATGGTTCCGTTGTCGGGACTAGATTCCTTTTAAGGGAATGTCAAGGTGGTTTCCATTGAAGAAAGAGATTCAAAAGTGGATAGAGGATCAAGAGAAGGACTTTGCTGAAGCCCAGAATAAGAACCCTAATCTTAGCACTGAGGATTGGCTAGAAAGATATATCTTCACTGATATACACGATATATTCTTTGGAGGGATCCATCAGGAGATATATGAGTGGCTAGCTAGATTAATCGATACCCAGTTCGAGATCTGATCCTTCCTGTGGTTTGGATGTCGGAGCTGATCAAGAGGGTCAAGAAAGTTGATAACACCATATCAAGAGCAGTAGATCACTGGTTCGATAGTACCATTGGAAGGTACATCATAGAGTTTTTTGTTGATAGAGTAGAGTCATACAACCAAGATGAAAGATATTTCTTCAAGGGACCCAGAGGAAAATTTCTACAGTTCCTGAAGTTGAGACTCAAGATGATATTGCATGAAAAGAACATCTTGAAGATACAATAGATTGGTTGGATCTAGAAAGGATAATGTTCAAAAATTCAGACAATGACAGTGAAATAGAAGCTGGACATACATGTAGTGGGAGACTGTTCCGAGAGGTCCACCTTGCAAACCTGTTTAAGTAGAACTACGGGGAGGAGGGTTTCTACAGTGTAGAAGAAACATATCTGACGGACGAAGAACATTCATAACCCGTCGGGATCGAGGAAGGACAAGCAAAATAAATTTGCCGAGGAGAACCTGAAAACTTAGAAACCACACAGACCATCAAAGTAAGTACTGTTATCCTTCCTGTTGATTCAGTCTTAAGAAGCCAGAGTAATCCCAGTAACCAGAGCATCCAAACCATTGTCTATAGTAGCCCACCACATATTCAGTCAGGAACCCTAGGAAGATCTATGGCAGAGGAGATGAGACTTCCTATCTTTAAGGGAGATGGATTTGAAGATCCTGACCAATATTGGTTCCTCTGTGAAGTTGTATGGAACATTAAGAATGTCACAGATGAAGCTGTCAAAAGAACCCAGTTTAATACAACTCTCAAAGATCGCGCACTGAGTTGGTACACGAAACTCGTCCAAGGAATTTCACAGCCTAAGCCATTGAATCAGATCAAGAATGCGTTGATTACAAAATTTAAGAAACCTAAGTCGAAGTCACAATGTATCACATAGCTAAAAGAGATCAAGTAGAAGGTGGTCGAACCTCTGTGGAAATTCGATCAAAGATTCAAAACCTTGACATGACGATTAACTTTCCAGATCCCGAATGAACAAAACAAAGAATGGTTCATTGTTTCCCTCTTACCACACATCAGATTTCCCATGATGCAACATAAGATTTCTTCGCAGGCTGAGGCATTGGATATCACCATGAATCTTGAATCAACCCCTATGGGAGAATCCAACTCAGGTATGAGTCAGATCCTGAGTCAACTAACTAGTTTGTCTTTGTAGGTTGAAGATATGAAGAAAGAGAAGGGAAAAGATAAAAGAAAATACATCTGGTGTGTCAGATTCTGATCATAAGGCCATGACAAGGAACATTTCCCTATATTCAACAAATACTTGGATTTTGTAGCCCCGAGCCCTTTGAAGAAAGTGACATTAACCTGGTGTGAGGTATGAAGAAACAAACATCGTACTGGTGAGTGTTACTACATGCAAAAGTATGTTCAGACACCTACAAATTTGTACTGTACATTATGCAAGTCTATAGGGAATGATGATAGGGATTGTAGGGATTATGATCTCATGCAAGAAAGGTCAAGAGACATATTTAAGATCCAAGGCGAAGTACAACAAGAAGGAAATGCTACACAATACAACTCTCCTGGGAGAAGAAACTTCAATCCTCGCGATGGATTTAGAGGAAGAGGATGAGGAGGAGGAATGGGTCAAGGCCGAGGACAGATCATCTATTATAACTGCACACAACCTGGACACCTTGCAAGGGATTGTCAAAACACTTGTACTACTTGCAGATACTGCAGCTCGTTTGACCATGTTATATAAGATTGTCCAGTACTGCTAGCTAAGCTTCAGGAAAGATGAGGACCCCAACAGAACCCACAAGTGAAATTGATCTATGCTTAAACTTGCGAAGAAGACCCTAGACTCACTGTTATAACTAGAGGAGGCACTGTCACAGGAGAAGATAGACTAACACAAGGGAAGAATACAAAAGATTTGGGAATCCATAAAGCTGCAGAGAAGACCCAAACTTTTGATGTAAAGAAAGAAAGACAGATGTTTGAGGAAGCTAGGAAATAATTCAGAGGAAACCAAGGCTCTGCATCAAAGATAAGACCGGAAGTGAGAGAATATGGAATGCCTCTGGCATTTGATCAATCTTCTTCACCAAAAGAAGGAAAAGAGGTAAGCAAGCTCATGGAATTTTTATACACTTGTATTAAGTTGATTCAATATGAAAGCATTGTACAAGAATTACAAAATTTAATTAGACAATATGAGAAAGGAAATATAGATCCCTTACTAAATAGGGAAGTACACCAAATTGGTAAGAAGAGAAGGACAAATAAGGAATTACCTTTGAATGCTCAAATAGGAGAATATGAGATAGACTATGTGGTCCTCGACGTAGGGTCAGAGGTCAATGTCATGACGAAGAAAACCTATGCCCAGATGGGAAAATTGAAGTTGATCTATTCCCATATCAGGCTTAGGATGGCTAACCAACAAGATGTCAACCCATTTGGACGATTGGAGCATGTCCCTGTAGACATTGATGGAATAAGAACATTTTCATATTTTTAGGTAATTGAAATAGTTGATGACAGTTGCCCTTACCCTGCATTGTTAGGAATTGATTGGGCCTTCAATAACTCTATTGTTTTTTACTTAAAGAAAAGACGTATGAATTTTGAAGGAGATGGCCTGAGGGTCATCGCACCTTTAGATCCAGATGAAGGTCGGTGATACACATAGCCCATTAGAGACTAAGACTATGCATACACACTAGAAAACATATACAAGCTAACAACCATACAACATGACTACATTAATCCTACAGATGATGGGAACTTAACCTGGCGAAGTGACATCGTGTGTTCATCAGATTCAAAAGAAGCAATGGAGAACTAGCAGAACCAGATGTATGAAGTATGTACCAGAAGATGTGCTAGATTAACCAGAGAAGTTCGCTAGATCGGCACAATAGTTAGTAACTTACCCACATTTGATGGTATGAACCCTTTAGAAGCCTTCCTATCAGATTTTGAAGAAAGTGTACCAACAAAACATAGGTTGTTGGTAATGGATGAGGCCTTGAAAGCCACACTAGCAAGATGGTGGGGGACACATAAAAGTAATATTACAGATTGGGTACAATGTCATACTCTGATGACAACGCAATTATCGACACAAGAAAAAAGTTGTGAAGTAAGATACACAGGTCGAAGCTTCCCAAAGGACCATGTGCGAAGCTGTGAAGAAGCCTAGAGCGATGTCCGTTGAGAACAGTGGGTGCAAAAATTCATTAACACGTTGGACACTACACCTATCAACTGGTACCTTCAAGTGGAGCTGTGCCTCATCACTATAGACTGGGAAGGTATGATTCATACTTTTGTAACCACCTTTTTATTTGAAAGTGAATATCCCTCAGTAGACCAGGCATTGCATATTGTGAGACAGAAAGTATTTGAAGAGGCATCTATCCTCCCTTTGGAACAAGAAGAGGACGAATGGACTACGCCCCTCCAGAAACTGCAGAGCTGTTACAACATCAACGCTGACGAAAACGATGATTCGAGGAAGGTGAACATCGCAAAGACAGAAGGCCAAAGAGATGTGGAAAGACTAGGAGTTGAGTTACGATTTATTGGACAGTCGATCAAGATCAATAAATTCAATATTGGAACAAAGGAGACACCGAAGCTTGCCAATGTCAGAGATTATTGGGATACTGCTACCATTGACAAGATTACAGAGTTGTTGCACAAGTATAAGGACTTGTTTCTGACCAAGTTCACTAATATGAAGGGTATTAAAGGACCTATGGGAGATATGAGGATCCCTTTAAAACAATATGCTAGACCAGTCAAACAAATACCTTACAGATTGAACCCTAAATATAAGGAGAAAGTGAATATTGAGCTTGACAGAATGTTGGAAGCAAGGATTATAGAACTTGTGGAAGAATCAGAGTGGATAATCCCTATGGTGGTGCAAGACAAAAAAACAGGAGAAATTAGGATCTACGTAGATCTCAGGAAGTTGAACGATGCTTGTCTGCATGACCCTTTTCTTACACCATTCATAGATGAAGTGTTAGATAACGTGGGAGGCTAGGAGGTATATTCTATTACATATAGATTTTTAGGATACCATCAAATCCACATTGCCAAGGAAGATCTCCACAAGACCACGTTTGCCACAGAATGGGGATCCTACCAGTATACAGTAATGCCATTTGGATTGAAGAATTCTCCAACAATCTTTTCTAGGGTGGTGGTCAAAGCATTCAAAGAGTTTCTGCAGAAATTTCTAGAAGCATATTTTGATGACTGGACTATTTTTAGTTTGTTGAAAAATCATATTGAATGTCTAAGGCTAATGTTGGACAAATGCAGGGAGTGTCAAATTGCTTTGAATCTGAAGAAGTGCATCTTCTTCTCACCATTTGGAGTGCTATTAGGTCATATTGTATGCAAGCAAGGCTTGCTGGTAGATCCATCCAAGATCACTATTATAGTTGATCTACCCCCTCCTACAACAATTAAACAACTGTGTACTGCGTTGGGACACATAGGCTACTACAGGAAGTTCATTAAGGGATATGCTCAGATTATAGCACCCATGGAGAAGCTATTGAAAAAGGATTTTCAGTTTAGTTGGACTGAAGAATGCAAACAGATCTTCGACAAACTGAAACAAAAAATGGTTACTGTGCCCATTCTGGTTTTCCCATATTGGACCAAGGAGTTTCATGTGCATGTCGATGCCTCATCCATTGCATTGGGAGTTGTGTTAGCACAACCACAAATAGGAGACATCAACCACCCGTTAGCCTTTTCTAGCAGGAAGCTATCCACAACTGAGATTAATTATACCACTATTGAAAGAGAGGGATTAGCCATGGTGTACGCATTACAGAAATTTTGCCACTATCTATTGGGAGGACACTTTAAAATGTTTACTGATCACTCCGCGCTGAAGTGCCTAGTCAAAAAGACAGTGTTGGGGGGAAGGATATGCAGATGGATACTATTACTTCAAGAGTATGATTTTGATATCATAGTAAAACCAGGAAGAATGAACAAGGGTCCTGACCACTTGTCGAGGTTGGAACATGGAGAAGAGCCGACTAATTTGGAAGATACACTGCCAGATGCATAGCTACTAGCTATTAGAAAGATTGATGACCACTTCACAGAAATAGTCCAGTTCCTGTCAACAGGAATGGCACCTAGTGAGTATACAATTCCACAGAAGAAACAACTAGTACTGCGCACTGCAGATTTCTCACTTATAGCTGGACATCTATACAAAATGGGCCCTGATGAGATATTGCGAAGATGTGTTATGGAGGCAGAACGATCGCTAATCATTGAAGAAGATCATGAAGGCACCACCATAGGACATTATGCAGGTAAAGCAACTGCACAAAAGGTTCTTAGAGCTGGTCTTTGGTGGCCTACCTTACACAGAGATGTTAAAGACTATTCTAGAGCCTACGATGTATGCCAGAGAGTTGGGAAACCATCCAGAAGAGATGAAATTCCATTGGCACCACAATTGACCCTACAAGCATTCGAGAAATGGGCCATTGATTTTGTTGGACCTATAAATCCACCAGGAAAGAGTACAGGAGAAAGATACATCATCACTGCGACAGAGTACTTGACCAGATGGGCCGAAGCAAGAGCAGTCAAGGAATGTAGTGCAACTACATTCGTGTGCTTCATATTTGAGGACATCATAACTAGGTTTGGATTCCCAAAGATCCTCATCAATGATCAAGGAACACATTTCATAAATAAAACAGTTGAAGCCTTGACTGAAGAATTTACAGTCCACCATCCGAAGAGCACATCGTACCACCCTCAAGCAAATGGGACCGTTGAAGCATTCAAAAAGATTTTGGAAACAACACTAACCAAGATTTGTTGTGTGAATAGAGATAATTGGGATTTGAGAGTACCAACAATGTTATGGGAATATAGAACCACTTGCAAAAAGATGACCATGTAGACTCATTTTAAGTTGGTATATGGTCTTGAAGTTGTTGTCCCGATGGAATACTTGGTGCCAAGCTTAAGAATCACTACCTTTACAGGTATGGATGATACCAACACTGTTCAGGAGAGGCTCGCACAGTTAGTTGAACTCGAAGAAGACAGATTTATTGCAGGTTTCCACCAGCAGGTTCAGAAGGAAAGAGAAAAGGTCTATCATGACATGCACATCAAGAAGAAGGAATTTAAGCAAGGTGATCTGGTACTAATGTATGAAA
The DNA here is from genome assembly GCA_009831015.1 of Picea engelmannii. NCBI lineage: Eukaryota > Viridiplantae > Streptophyta > Pinopsida > Pinales > Pinaceae > Picea > Picea engelmannii. The sequence goes on from ML777864.1 coordinate 385,903, forward strand.
GTAAGTTTCTAAAACATCCTGGGAAGTTCAGAATGCATTGGGTCAGGCCATATGAGATCGCCTATGTTACAGAAGGAGGAGTTGCGCAACTGCAGACATTGAAGAGAGAATGGAAGGACGGTTTGGTAAATGGGAGTCGACTAAAGTTGTACTATGACAACCAGCTACCTCGCAGCTCTCAGTAAGAAGCATAAAGAAAAGGGTCTAGGTACCAGGTGCAGTTGAAACTGGGTACCAAACACAGAAAAGATAGTCTGCACAAGGATGAAGAGTAAGCATAGAGCATAAAGAAAAGGCTGCACTACGCAGCCCAAAGTCAAAGTAAAACAGGAAGATCATATCTGAAGTGCCTCAGGATGATTCACAGGTGAGTGTTCGGGGTCTGTTGGTCTTGGGTTGTTAAAGGAAGAAAATATCAATGAAGAATATGTGAAATGCAAAATTCGCAGAAGACACAGTGACTGTCAGTAGGTCGAAGTGAGAAAAAAAGCAGAAAAGATGGAGCGAAATGCAGGAAAGAAAGCCGTTGGACGAGGAGATCAAGGATGATAGATCAATAAGGAAGAAGGATCATGGACAAGTTAACAAGTAGAAAGAGACACCATTGGATGCTTTGGAGCACCGTGAGAGAAGGAAGGAAAGATAGGCTAGCGAAGCCCTGAAAATATGGGTCAAGTTGACCTAGGGTTGTAGATAGCTAGGGTTTTGGTATCTAGAATTTTGGACACCTAGGCTTCGGCCTAAGGCTATCGGTGAACTATTGTAATGTATAAATAGAGGTCAAGAGGACCTGGGTTGGGTTGGTAAAAAGATAGGTTGTCATTGTTGATGTGAGTGATTATTGTACTATGAGAGAGAAGTGCTAAGTGGGGGAGCCTTCTGGTAGTGTAAGATCTTTAGCTGGGTGTGAAGATCAACCCTGCAGCTGGGAGCATAGGGAGGGAAGAGAAAGAGAGGAGAAGAAAGGAGATATGCTAACTAAGAGCGCAAAAAAGAACTGTATGCTTTATCTCAATATAATATAGCATAGTTATATGGACGTAGCCCTAGAGAGAGGGTGAACCACGTATATTTTGTGTTGTGTCTAATTTATATTTTGTATTTTTCATTCATATATTGTTATTGCATTTCTAAGGTAGATCTGATAGATGCATGGAGTAGATCAAGCTGATAAGTGATATATGAATGATGTGTTGTTCATGTGTTAGATCCACTTGATATTCCCCTTGGTTGTAGACATCTTTGTCCTGCAACCCCCTCATAAGTGCTTCGGGTGAGACTGCATCTGCTTCGTAGGTGTTGCCGAAAGGGCCAATATTTAGGGCTTGTTGGTGCGCTCTTGGAGCTGAACCCTGGGTATGCCTCTATGCCAACAGATATGCTGGTGTTTTTTTTTTTTTTTGGATAACATTAAATGAATCTTGGTTCTAAAACTCCCAAGCATTAAGAAGGACGAAACTCATGGAAGAGTGGACTGAAAATGCCCAACAAATGGTTCCTTTTTCGAGAGTTGAAGTCTTGTGGAGATCGAAGGAGAAAAAAAAACTCAGCTGGCATCCTTCTAAGGAGGATATTCAAGACTAGAGAGAATCAAAAGAATATAAGCTTTCCCTACAAGAGACGCAATGATTAAGGGTGAATATGAAAGAATGGAAAGGAATATATTTTTACTTGGATATGCATGAGCTCTTGTTCACAAAATTTCCTTGTTTGTTGCATGAATGGTTGAAAAGGAAAGTTGATATCAATTAGGTAGTGTTTCCAATGGATCCAATAGTTTGGGATCAAGATACTCTTGATAGATTGAAGGTTCTAGATAACAAGTGCACTCAGGCTATTTAGTTTTGGTTTTCTTGAGGGAAGGAAGGATACATTATTGAGTTTTCCATTGAATATAGTGATTCTTTCAACAAGGATGAAAGAAATTTTGAATAAGTTACAAGGAAGTGGATGCTGGAAGAAATTCCACTTTGGATCAAAATGTTGTTCGTGGAGAGAAAAATGATGCACATGTAGCC
>ML777864.1:387940-445048 GCA_009831015.1 Picea engelmannii
AGGTGGGGGAAAGGAGCCAGAAGATGGATCCAAGAAATTTTTAGGATGAGGTGAGGTATGGAATGGACCTAGAGGAGAAGAAAATAAAAATATCCAAGAGGTGCACAAGAGGAGTTGAGATAAAAATAAGATTTAAAGAGAAGGGTGGATAATATTTTTCCAAGGGTGCGGGATGAGGGGTCAGGTCCAAGATGAAGAGAAAATAAACCACATCAAGTGGTAGTGCAAGAGTGGATGTTGTGTTAGAGTGGAACACATGCAAGGATAGGCCTGTGAAGAGGCGTGGCATAGAGGGGATAGTGTCTTGAATGGATACCAGTAGTGATACTAGATCAGACCCAGGTGAAGAGGACATCCCCCTTTGGTTGTTTCGAAGTGACACAACCTTAGAATAAGAGGAAGCACAAAGCAATGGTGCATTGATAAGGAGATATGATGTTTCATGCAGTAGTATCATGCTTATTGGAGAGATCGATTCTATGCAAGGTGGAAGTGCATAGATAGGAACAAGAGACAAAGCGTGAAGTGACAACATGCATATCAACTTGGGAGAAGAAGAGAAAAATTGTGGTGCATGGTCTAGACAAGAATTAAGGGCCCAAATTGTTGGTTCGCTAGAAGAGAAGGAAGATGGAGGCTCTCCTAGTGGTGGGGCATATGAGTTGGCATTAGTAGATGGTCTTGTGCAGATACAAGTATATATCTCTCTGGGTCACCTCACTATAAGTTTTAGAAGAAGATATACTTAACCCCCCTTTGTACACTTCTCCTTGTGCATTTTTAATCAATAAGAAAACACAAAACACAGTGAATATATTGGAGACAAAAAAGAGAAGAAGAAGAAAAAGGTGATGACGAAAGTGAAGAAGAAGATAACGTCAAAAAAACTTTACCCCAAGCAATAATGGTGTGGAAATATCCAACCAATAACAATTAGAACATAGGAGCTAGCCCCAGTTCGAAGATAGAAAATCAAGACAGTACACTAAGATTTCCCGTGTTCCATGGAACGGGTAAGGATGATGTAGAGGAACACTGGTTCACCTATGAATAAATATAGTTTGTAAAGAGTGTTACAGATGACACCACCAATATCACACAACTAGAAACTACATTCAGGGACATATCCCTAACATGGTACATGAAATAAAAGGCTACTACACCAGCGGGATAATTAAGGTCCTTCGACAAGATCAATAAGGATCTTCTTAGGGAGTTTCAGAAACCTACGTCAGAATCAGAGTGGATTACTCAAATCAAGGAGATCGAACAAAAATAAGGAGAAACATTTTGGGACAATGACCAACGGTTTGAGATCCTATTGGATAGGTCGACTTTGATAATCTAGGATGTGTAGCACAAAGAATGGTTCATTGTGGGGTTACTCCCCCATATCTGAGTCTCTCTCACCTAGAAAAAGGTGATGACTCAAGTAGAGGAAGTAGAGATCGTGAGGAACTTTGAAGCTACACCCGGGGGCACATAAACATTGGTTAGGTTAGTGCAAGTTCAGTCACAACTGGACAACCTAATTATACATTTGTAATACATGGCCAAGACTAAATTTGTACTTGAGCACGTATGGTGTACTATGTCGTTTCGAAGGGTATTGTCGAGACAAGTTCCCTGTTCTTCCAAACTATGTGGTGACACGTGCACCAAGTCCATTTCCATATATACAACCCAGATGGTGTGAAATATGGAGGTAGTGGGGCCATGTACCACCCCATTTTCCCACATTGCAGAAATACTAGATGACAACTCACATCCCATTCTGTGAGTTCTGCAAATATTCCAGCCATGATTTCAATAGTTTTCGATCCCTCCAATTAATGCAAGACAACACCCGCGATGCCTTTCTGGTGCAGAAGGAGAAAAAGGGTGGTGAGCGCGGTGGTGTAGAAAGAGGAGGATTTCAAGGAGGACCTAGAGGTGGATATGGGCACAGTCGCGGCCATGGATATGGAGGAAAAGGGGGTAGACCCACCACATGTTTCAATTGCGGCGAGATCAATCATTTTTCACAATGTTTCACCAAACCACACATTCTCTACACATATTTTTATAGTCTTGAACATGTAATCGAGGATTGTCTTGACTTACTGAAGAAGTGGGAGGAAAATAAGACCAACTATAACATGGTGCATGTCGAGCATTAAAAAATAAGAATAAGAATGAGGAGGAACACATCTAAGTAGTAACCCCCAGAGGGGAGAAGACATGGGAATACTTCAAGCATGGTGGAGTCTCGGGTCAAAATATGGATTGAAATATCAGGAAAGCATCCTTGATCCCCCCCTGCCAAAGTTTGATGTTTCTTATTAGAAGTAATTTCTATGTGATGCACATAAAGCACTTGAGGAAGAAAGAGTGTGTAAGAAGCTGCAATGCATGACTCAAAGTTCTCTGTAAGAGGTGTGTATCTAGGAAGAAGTACATAGGGAGACACAAAGGCCGCTCAAAGAAGAGTGGATCCAAGAAGAGGTACAATGGGTGACGCAGAGGTCGCTGGAGGAAGCTTGCATGTACGATGCAAATATATTTGGAGGAAGCTCATGCATGTGATGAAATACATCACGACAGCCAAAGACCAATAAATGAAGCAAATAGATAGACTATGTTGTGACACGCAAATAAAAAATCATATGAAGAACAGTGTCAGGAGGGGTTGCAACGCACAGTGCGCATGGAAGCCTTGTGTGAATTAGGTCGCATGGAAAAAGTAGAAGATCAAGTAAATACCTTATTGCACTACGGTTTGTGGTTGCTTAAAGATCCATAAGAAACAAGTAATATGACCTAGATGTTAGCTACTTTCATGAAATAATAAGGAGAGGAGACCACCATATATCCTCCGCTGCCATAAAGAGATGTTTATCAGGTCAACAAGAAAAAGAACAGTAGCTGATAATTTAAGATGACAATAGAGATTGGTGGGTATGGTATGGATGGATTCATGTTGGATCTAGGATTTGATGTGAATATTTTTCCCAATAAATCTCATAAAGTGATGGACAGGCCTAAGTTGGTTTGGTCGCCCATTCAAATTTGATTGGAAAATCAATAAAATATCTACCTCATCGGCCAGCTGGAGAAATTTGAAGTGAACATTAAAGGAGTGAAAAAAAAGGTCAACTTCGAAGTCATTGAGATCATGGATGATTTTGATCCATACCATGAACTACTGGGGATTGAATGGGCATTTGACAATAATGTGATGTTAAATGTGAAAAAGAGGAAGATGCCCTTTGAAACTAACACCCTACATATGGTCGCGATTCTAGACCCATATGAAGGTGAATGGTAAAATGAGCCCATGGATGAGGACATGCGAAGCTCGCTCATTGTGAATATTTACAAAGTGATAGGGTGCATGGATGACTACATCAACCCCACTGCAGATGGATAGATAAGATGGAGGAGTGTCAAATCTTGTGATACATATTCTGAGGATGCCATGGAAGGGTTCCATAATAAGATATATGAAGTATCAATAAGGAGGTGCATGCATATATCTGTAGATGAGCATGTCGAAGACATTGGATCCTATCAATATGATGGGTTGGAGATGGTAGACACATTACTTGCATGGCTACAATGAATTTTGAAGTACTAGCAACCTTACACACTTGACTCATTATTGATAGGGATCCTTGTGCAGTAGTAGGATGCACATCGAGAATCATATTGAAAATGGTAAACTATCGAAGCATCCATGCACCAAAGGTTTAGACCAGATGTCTACATTCATTAGTATTCCTATCCATGTGAAAGGTGGTGGATCACAAAGTAGAGGTGCATTGCATGGGGTCACTATATGAATGATCATCTTCTGCTTCCCAAGAAACACCCTATTTCCTTGATTCCCCAATTTTACATTGGTAAACATAGGTGCTCTTCAATATACCGTGATGATGTATTCCATGTGCATCTACTCCCAAACCTTGTTTCACATCTAGATGACTACAACACAATTATCGACACAATGGTTAGGAAATGGATCCTACCAGAGCCTATTATGCCTAATATTCTACCTCTTTCTTATACCATGACCGGACACGCCCGGATGAGGGTATGTGGTGACCCACCTTGGGTCTCTCGATCCAGTTTATCCATTAATTAATTCCCACCGGGGGCATCAAACCATGCACCACACCTATGGAAAGAAATATCATGCATGGCTTCTGTAATGTATATCATAATTGATTTTCAAGATATTGCGGTGGACACAAACCAGAAATATCAACAATTGAAGTGATCATTCACCTTCACATGTTTGTTATAGCTAATTTGGGAACTAATGACTCATTGACATCATTGGCAAGAGGACAACTCCCCCAATTCAAAATAAAAATGATAATTATTACAAAAATCAGGGTAGGATTTGACATTAATAGAAATATGCCAAAGGGAATTCTAGCATGTCGATCCCAACAGCTAGACTAGAGAAGAGTATGAGTGAACCCAATCAAAATATGGCACCAGGAATCTGCATGCATAAATAACCACATGTTCTTATGGCTCCAGTGGATTCAAACCTCCCCCTCTCCTTCCACCTCCTCACCCTTTCTTTTTCTCTAAGTTGAACTTAGTCCTCCCCTACTTTCATAATTCAGACTATCTTCATTAGCAACCACAGTCCATAGAACAGTTCCAACACCATTACACCACTCCTAGTATTACTTCATCCATCCAAGATAAACCCAAGAAAAAGTCTAAATCCATGAAATAAATGTCTCTTCCCACTCCTTTACTTCCCTACGACATCCTCAATGAATACCTTCCCTCTGGGAAAGTACCCTTCCTCAAATGTGTCGACTACAATATCTATGACCCCCACCAATTTCCTAAACTTCATCTCGATTGATACACAGAGGTCATTCAGGATGACAATGGCACATAGAAAACAATCATACAAGATTGGTCATGGCCACTGGAAATATCCAAGATACTATCCCTTCTTAAATGTCCACACTTCGGTCGGGATGACACCTTGTGGTCATGTGTGAGGTGCCTCCTCACCAGAGTACAAGGGGGATACCTCTAGTTGAACCGACCATATCTTATCGACCAAGCAATTATACATAGTGCCTTAGGTTTTCCTAATTTCAGTGATAATCCAACCAACATTCTTAAAGACAAATATGCACTGCTAGAAGAGGTGTATTCTAAATTTGACACTCTGAGATGAAAACAAGAAGTTCTCATCCCTGCAATAAACAATTCGACAGTATGATTTTCTACTTATCTCCTTGCATGGAAACTCATTTGTAAATGTTGAAGGGAAGAATTTCCAATTGTAGTCATTATGGTCGTTGAGCATTGAATTGACATGCATCATCTAGCTTGGGCCTCCTACCTCTTTAAATAATTTGTCACATACTTCTTGAACATTAAAGATGGTGTGAAGGAGTTTCATTACAATTGGATTCTCTTATTGTTGGTCACGACACTTTGGAATTCCCCCCATAGCTTTGAAATTGATATGGAAAATTCCCCTTCATTTCTCGCTTCTCAGTTCTTTCCGCTCCAACGTTCCGAGGCTGAGAAGAAAGATTCCCTTTCTAAAGAATTCAAGCAATGGTACACCTAGTTGATCAATGCATATACCGAGCATGTCCACATTCCACCCCAAATATTCACCAGGTATGAACATCATCTTCATTTTTATGTAACTCCCATAATGTGGTAATATTTCCTCGTATAGATACAGGGAAATATAAAGTGGTACCTCCCTTCTGTATTACGAAAACAACATTATCACGGTTGTTTAGCATTGGAATACCAAATACCATCCCCCCTTCTCCGAGATATATTCTAAATTGGACAATCGATCAAAATATTCTCTGGACCAGTCCAAGGACAAAACATAGGATGATTAGATCACCACAGTGGCCAAGAACACAAAATTTCCCCACTCCTATGCATGTTCTCCGAGTGAAAGTGGATCGGATGAGGAAAATACCACAACCCAAAAGTGAAAGTGGCTATCAAAAACTCATATCTCAATCCAGATAACCATTGACTCAGGCTCCGACCATGATCCTTCACCTCTGTCATGGCCAACACCAATTGTGGAAGAAGCCACATTGTCTATGTCTCTATGAAAACCCTTTTTAGGGTCTATTAAATGCTAGATTTCAAATTCCCATAATAAATATAAGGATCTTTCCCCCACCCAGATTCGACAGATTTAAAAATCGGTGAAAGAGATTTGTGTACAGTTAAACAAACAACAAGTCTCCCACACCGACATGATGAGAAATGAATATTCTGGGCCAACAGTTTTCTCTTCCCTCCATAACCAAATCCCCATATTCATCTATTCCAACCCTCGAGGTGTTAGAAACTAGTCCTTTACGAGTGATCAATGTCGATCCACTCACGATCATCCCATCAATCTAAGCCCGAACCGAGCTAGAATTAGCACATGTACTACACCAGACATCCACCACTTTATCACTTCCCTGGTTAATGATATTGGAGTACGCCAACAATCCATATACCGAGAGCACAACCAATTAATAATCAACTATGAACAAGATCGTTTCAATCATTATTCCATGCGATCCCACCTACAATAAGAATCCCATGCATGTCAGGAGATGGAAGAAACCTAGAAGACGTTACATGATCTACACATGGAGGAAGTAGCAACACATGAAAAAAATCACAACGCCAATATACATATGTTATTAGAGATCACGCTGCGTTGATCACCACTCTCAATGTGGCCTACTCCCATCTCTCCCAACCGACACTAATGATTCCATATTTTCCATCTCTACCGAAAGTGGAATTAGTAGTCATGCATGTTATGTCCCTTTAGTCATAGAATCATGAACCTTAAGAACGACTACAACATATAAACCAAGAAGGAACCTCCCTCCAGCAATAAGTTGCTCAAGCGATTAACGTCATTCAAGAGAGTCGATACCATGCCCAAGGATTCACTGAGATGGTCACTCAAAGCTTCAAATTGTGGGATTATTTATAGGTCCCTCTGGAGGGAGCTCATAACACTCTATGATCGAACTTGTGAAGTAGAGGCTAAGGTCGTACGACAAAAGAAAGATGTGGGTTTATTTCCTCCCAAGGAACGCACTGCTACAATGCATGTCATTTTCACATAAACAAGGATATTACATCATCAAGAGATGAGAAACAACACATGGGAGAATTGATCACATTGGTGGCTGATTGTGCTATGGATTAGAATACTCAACTTTCAGACATATAATTTTTTGTTGGCCCCCTCGTCGAGCAACTAAAATTCACTAATCTAGAAACACCCTAGATTACAAGCATCAATACCGAGATAACTATTCAACTTGCAAAATATCTTCAGGGACAACTCAAGGAGCCCCAATTCTAGTATAAGGACTTTGTGGTGGAAGTCAAAAGGAAAGTTTCATTCATTACCAAGATCATTCAATAAATCAACTGGATCGAGGACACGATAGATAATAGTGGTTGGGGCCTATTGGCACCAAACGTTTTGGGTTCAGTTTTACATGCACGTACAAACATAGTTGCATGCACTCATTCCATAGTTTTTCATATGCCTAAGGAAATGCACAAGGAATGATAAAAAATATGCATCGGATTGAGTTTTGTCAGTTGTGCGCCATGACTAAAGACTAGAAAGTGTGTGTTGGTCCGAGTCTTGTTAAGTGCGCCGAAAAAAAAGAAGATTCCCGTTTAAATCAAGAAAGGAATCATCAAAAAATATCCCTGAATGATTACTCCCAACAACATACCAGGACGTGGGAAGGAAATAAAACCAGATGGCTAGGAAGTTAAGATTTTCTTTAGTGCAGGCAGTCTAGGTGGAGCGCTGGAAGAAATCAAAAGCATGTAAGGTAGTTGTATCGTACAACCGAGTGGAGAAGAATAGAAAGAGATAATGCTCCCCAACAGAGAAAACTATAAAAGGAAGCTCTAAAATCAGAAATAGAGATAGCTAGTTAGTCGGTTGTATTTTTGTAATGCTTTGAATATCAATTTGTGTCTATTCTATGTCTGAGTGTTGAGAAAAGGCACGTTATGCAATATGTTGTAATTCTGAGAGATTATATAGAAAATATATGGAGTTTAATGGCTGTCATATGTGTTTGTCCCAAGTAATGTATATCTCAGACATGATGAAATGCTTCCAATAATAAAGATATAATGGTTCTGATACATTTTGTGTCTATCTTTTGTGAGTTGAACATGTGTGTGTATAGTTTTAATTCTTAGTCATCATAGTTTGTCAAACCTGAGTATATGGATTCCAATTAGATTTGATGTTTCATATGTTTAAACCTCCATCCTTGACACAAGACCTTATGGTCTCTGTGATACTATCTGCATATTGAGTGATACATTCCTCGACCTTGGTAGAGGATTGATATGACGATGTTTTGGGGGTTTTGTTGAAAACATTTGGATGAACCCTAGGTCTAAAACTCTCCAGCGTTAAGAAGGATGAGATACACCCAAGCATGGACTGAAAACACCCAACACAGACTTGCTGTCTGTGATATGGAATATTTCCAAGAGATCCCTGACTTACTTAGTCTGAGATAGCTTGATTATTGAAGCATTATGGTTGATCTAAAGATAAAGGAAAAATCCAAGTGGCCCCATGTGTGTCATAGAGAACTTGTCATGTAGAATTTCTTTGACCAAAACAATTATTGAGGAAAAGCTCCTTGTGATCGAGAGGTCATATACACATAGTACTAGGATCAACAGAGAGTTAGTAGTCATCAACATATTGACATTAGGATTTGATTTACATGTAACAAAATGATGAGAAAGTAAACAAGAATCCATCTTCGCATACCATGCTCTAGGCACCTTCTTGAGGCCATAGAGTGACTTTTTCAGTTGGCATACTAGAGATGAGTTTTGTATGAACCCATGAGGTGGATCCATGTAAATATCCTCTAAAATATCCCCATGAAGAAATGAATTATTCATGTCCATATGCTTAACATCCCACCCCATGGATACTAGAATGGTGATGGATAACTGGATGGAGTCCATCTTTGCGACTAGAGAAAATATCTCATCATAGTCAATCCCGTGAATTTGCTGAAATCCTTTAGAAACCAATATTTCCTTTTACCATATCACTGATCCATCTACTTCCCTCTTGTTCCTATAGGCCCATCTACATATGAAAATCTTCCTATCCGAAGGAAGCGAAACTACATCCCAAGTTTGATTCTCGAGGAGAGATTTGTAGTCATCCTGTATAGAGGATTCTCAGAAGGGATTCCCTACAAACTCTGTATAGGTCTTTAGGTGAGAATCTAGAACAATGTAGAAATGCATGGACACTAGTTCTATAACTATAAGTGCATGAGGCGGCTCCTGAAAATCGAATATTGTCCTCGTCATATCTGTTGGATCCCCCACAAGTTCACTTATTTCTTGTAGGGTGGATTGCACCCACTTGGGCATCTTCTATGGCTCATAATATGCATTCTCATCATCTTCTGAATATGATTCATAAATTGTATTCGAGGTCTGATCTAAATGGTTGGAATTATCAAATCAGATGTCTAGTAAAGGAAAATGTACAAGAGTCTCTACATGTGGCTCTAGTGGTGCATGCATGGGACTTCCCCCAAGCTCAACACTATGCTCAATGATGAGCTTGTCCATTGAGGGATCAATAAAATCATATCCCTTCACAACCTTGGGATATCCAAAAAATATGCATGATATTCTACGGGGATCTAATGCCTTCCTCTTTTTAGAGAGCACGTGGGCCCATGTGCGTGATCCAAAGATTCCAAATTGGGTGAATTATGGTTTTATTCCACTCTAGGCCTCAATAGCTATCACTTCCTTCACATATATGTCAGGAGATCTATTCTATATGTAGTTATCACAGTTAAGTTCTTCATCCCAAATATTTGAGGGTAAGGACTTTGCATGTTGCATTTAACTAGCCATCTCTTTGAGAGATCAATTATTCCTCTTAGTTATCCCATTCTACTATGAAGATTAGGGAACTGCGTGTTATAGTTGTATGCTTTCCTAATCGCAAATATGTTGTAAATGTGTTTTTACATACTCCCCGCCATTATGTATGTGTATGTATTTGATAGTCTTCCTAGACTGTGTCTCTACATGCACTTTGAAGTCTTTGATATGCTCAAAAACTTCATAATTATTCCTAAGAAAATATACACAAGTGTGTCGTGAGTAATCATCAATAAATGTGAGAACATACATGGCATTGTTGATGGGAAGATGAGAAAAAGAACCCATGAGATCATTTTTGAAAATCTCCGAGGGAGAGGAGGCCCTCCAAACCTTCCCTTTCTCTAACTTCTCTTGAGAATGTTTCCCAAGAACACATCCTTGACAAACTCCTTCAAAAAAGTGTATGTTGGACAAGACTTGGACGATTCCTTGTTTTCTAAGTTGTTTCATATATCTGAAATTTAGATGACAAAAGATCTCATGCTAGGGTATACTATCATCATTAGCATGAGTCACTAGCAACGTGGAATCAGATTTAGCAATAAACTTAGAAAATGTATAAAACCAATACTAGCGATTTACCTCACCGACAACAATATTAGAGTTGTCATGTATTTCATATATGGTCATGGAATCAAGTGTGATTTTCACCCTTTTTCCCATGCCTGAATGTGCTATCTGATAAAGAAAGTATATTCACGAAGAGTTTTGAAACATGCAATGCATTCTAAAAAATTCTATGTTGGATCTCTGCTCTCCCTTGTCTAATGATCTCCATTGGAGTGACATCACCCATGAGGATCAGAGTACCCATGCATATAGTTAAAGAACATAATATATCCTGTGTGGTTTCCATGTGATGGGATTCCCTTGAATCTAAGATCCATGCATCATGCGAAGAATGAATAACAATCAAAACATGATAATTACCTAATTTTTTTTGTGCTCGATCTCTAGGATTCTTCTTGGAATTCTCGGGAATGCAATGCCCAAGATTGTTCTGTTGAAGTGTCTACAACATGAGGTATATTGTATTCTTCATGCATGATGATTCAAGATGGTAACAATGATTGCAATAACCACATTTTGTACTCCCTTTATTTCCCTTTCCACCTTTGAATCCTAAGGATTCATCGAGGAGATTAGAATTAACTTCCTTCCTTTGCTTAGGATGTGATTTTCCCTTTCCTTTTTGTTTGGAATTTGGATTGGATGTGTTTATTGTCTCATGCAGAGAAAGTGTATGCACCTTGGGGATCTTGATTACTCCCATCTAGACGAGCTTATATTCCTCATGCATTAGGGACTCAATGAAATGATGTAGTGATGGAATTGTCTAGGTTGCTCCCAATGTGAACCTCACTATATGGAATGTCAAGACAAAGATTCCATATTCCAGACAATTTTTTGACAAAATGGAACGGATCATCTATTTTTCTTGCATATATTTGTTAACACCACATCCCTTTAGATGAAGAATAAGGGATTTGAACATCATGAAGAAGTCTTGGATATTATCAAATATTCTTAGATCCAATGAATTCAACTCCACGTTGAGCATGTGGCCCCTCAACTCATCTTGTTTTCCAAAGACACCTTCCATTTTGGTCCAATCCACGTTTGGAGTAGTACATTCTCGGAGGACAATGACATGCAAATAAGAATGTAGGCCTCATCCATGCAATTGAGATAATTGGATTTCTAAATTGCCAATGTTGGTTCAACATATGTATCCATTATTATTTAGTACAAGCCTTTACCTCTAAGCTAATATAGAATCTTTAGCTTCCACCCGAAATAATTGTGTGGCTTAAGAAGAATTGTCGGTGTGAATTCCGTTCTTTTTTTATTGCATCCATCTTCTGAACCTGCAAATAAGTGCATGTTCATATTTCTCCTAACAACGTATGGACTATGATACCATTTGAAGTTTCGGTGAAACCTACATAAAGAAACTAGCTAGAGGAATTCACACAAATCTTGCAAAATAAACAAAGAGAGAGAAGCAAGAATGGGACAAAGAATATTTGAATTTTATTAACTAAATGGTAGAATAAATAATACACAAGATTTACCCTACATGGAAAATAATAATGCACCATAGTAGTGTTCTAGAGAGATCTGAACACTCACTAACAGAAACCAGAGTTATCTCTCACCTTATGTGCCACCTAGTCCTAATTAACTGTCCATGCAATCATCAGTTAATTGAGTCACACATGTGTAGGTGAGAGAAACACATGCAAGCACATGATATTCACCATCCTTTCCACATCCATGTGATATGCGCTGTCTCGGTGAGATAATTGAGCTGAAAATACAACTGTTTGGTGATAAAACTGAGGTTTCCATGCATGAGTTTCCTCCATTGGTCTAACTGAAGTGTAACTAAGTCAAAACTGAAGAGGGAAGGCACCCTATTTCATAGGAGGAGCATTTTTTGTAGGGGATATTCTCAGGATAGAATATTCTCATCTATGGATAGTTCCCTCAACATTAGACTAGCAATCTTATGAAAAATAATTACTAGGTGAGTGTGTAATATCTTCAACAATGCTCTGGATATTTTAGCCACCATAACTTTTCATTTTTCCTCAACTCGTCATGAACAAATTTACCGACTTAACGAGAACTGTGACCTCAAAACTAGAACTCTGGCCCAAAAAACCAATATTTTTGCACAAAAAACATAAAGATCAACCCCCAAATCAAAAAGTGGTGCTACCAGTAGCACCATTTTTCAAATGGGGTCAAAATTACAACATTTTTCAAGCATGGGTTTCAAAACTCATACAGTAGCTCAGAAAAACCTTAAAATTAACACCTAAATAAAAAACATGACGCTAACTAAAGCAAAAAAAAAATTCTAAACATTAAAATTATGACTCATTACGACCTAATTAAAACTGTGATTTTGAAAATAACAAAAAATTATATATATATATATATATATATATATATATATATATATATTTGTTATTTTAACTTTTTAAAGTTTTTGGACAATTTTTTTTATTTTTTTTTCCTTTTTAGTTTTTTTTTCCTATTTAGTTTTTAGAGATTTTCTTTAATCTTTTTTATTATATAAATTAGTTTTTTTCTTTTTTCTTTTTCTTTTTAAATTTCAATTCTTTTCTTTTTTAAGTGTTTTTTAGTTTTTAGTTTTTCTTAAAATAAAATAAAGTCGGGTTATTTTTTTGTTTTTAAAATAGACGTTTTCTTTTAGTTTTTTAAAAACTAACTTGCGAAGTTTTTTTTAATCCTATATATATATAATGTAAGTTTTAAGAAATAAAATACAAAAGTCTAAGGAATGATTTAGGAGTCGATTTTTAGTTGTTTATCAATGATGGTATCAGTTGTCGAGGGCATGATTTCAATTAAGTTATAATTTCAACTCCAAAAAAAAATCAGTGCTACTGGTAGCAACACTTTTTTATTCGAGTGTAAATTTTAAAGTCTTTTTCGACAATGACATCAATTATCAATCCGACGAGTCTGAATTTTAACCATTGTAAAAACAATGGTCCTATCGGTTGCACCAATTTTCAAAATGGGGTAAAAAATGTGACCCTTGAAAAAATGAGAACTATGGAAAGTTCTCGTTAACTTGGTAACTATGTTCATGCTCTAACCTATTTTCTCAATAGAGACTCCCAATTTGATGATAATGTGATGCATCACCTTATTTGTCCCAACACCATGTTTCTAGTGAAAAAATATTTAGGTAGTAGAAATGTACACAATTTCAATATTCTAGAATAAGGAATACAACATCGTCCTTAATTGTATAACCTTGCACAAACCAATATGCTCATATTTATTCTTCACCATCAATCAAGGATGTTGTTAGGAATTGTATAACCTTACACAAACCAATATGCTCATATTGCTTCTTCACCATCAATCAAGGATGTTGTTAGGAATTACTATAGACAAGTTGTTAGAGGTGTTCTAATCCTACTGTTGTTTGGATGAGAATCCATGAAAAGTCCTACTACTATTTAGATGCAATCTCTTTTTTCCTAAAATGGGTATTATCAGGATTATAATGGATAGAAAGATCATAATTATTTTGAGGATATGATGGTTTCTATGCATGGGTTCTCCTCAACAACATTTATTGTGACTCATATGGGAGTCATAATTGTTTTGAATGATATCATAGGATGTATTTGATTCACTACACTTTCCCAAGATGCTATTATAATATTATGGTGCTTCCATAAATGTTTTGACCATGTTTCTTATAATAAGATTCATCCTTTTGTTTTAGTTCTAGTTGTAGTCGTGGATTTCTCCTACTATGTAAGTAGCAATGAAAATATAAATATGGATGGTAGGAAAATATACATTGAAGGTCCCTTCTATGTCATTTGGGTCATATTGGTGAATTCAAATTCCATTACATAAATGATGCCCTTAATATAATTGTTTACTATGTAAGTAGCAATGAAAATATAAATATGAATGGTAGGAAAATATACATTGAAGGTCCCTTCTATGTCATTTGGGTCATATTGGTGAATTCAAATTCCATTACATAAATGATGCCTTTAATATAATTGTCTAGTGTTCACTTTTAGGTGGTGAGTTATTGCATTCACTCACAAAGGAATGATTGATAAGGGGGTATTAATAAATATAGTAGGTATTGTATCCCTATCTACATAAGGAATGTTAATTATTTGGGATCATTCTTCTCAATATATTAGAACATTCACACTTCATGGTATTTCAATTGTTAGAGGAAATATTTCCCTATTTTTAAGAAAAATCACATGTACTACAATCTGACCAACCAAATGTACAAAATGTATTACAAAATATATTATTTAGTATAAGTGCATATCCATATTTCTATGATAATAGAGTACCAATGCCTAGGGAAGGTATAGATAATTATTCAACTACATAATACCGTGGATGGGAATGAAGAGGATATCACCTCTACTATTATTATCCCTTGTATTTGTGGTTTTGATTTGTATATATTGAATACTATACATGTTCTATAATGTTCAATTGAAACCGTGGATCGGAATGAAGACGATATCACATCTTTATTATCCCTTCTATTTGTGTTTTTTTATTTGTACATCTTGAATATTGTACATGTTCTAGAGATTTCTCAAGGACAAGGTGTTATAGCTTTTGACATAAAATCTCAAGGATAAGGTGTTATAGCTTTGGACATAAACAAGGATAATACAAATACACTATATATCTTCATGAAAAGTAGCTTCTCATTTGCAAAAGTTTGATGGCCAATTTTAGGAACCCCGTAGCAATAAAATATTACATGATTTCAAATGTAGAGCATTGTAGTGTTCCATGTCCTATCAGTTCAATTTTCATAGTGGATAAGTTTTTTTCTAGAAACTCATGCCACACTGCTTAAATGGGCATGATATGTGTACCTATTTTCTCCTGGGAAGGTACATGTGAGTTTTAGTAGCGGTGCTTTTATGCGCCTTTTCAAATGTTCTATCATTGAATATTGGCATTACCCTCATTGCATATCCCTTCCTACTATAGGTATCGATGGTTCATCTATTTTTTTAATGACTTTAGACATCAACATTATCATAGGTGTATGTGTCAATAATACTCTAAACTTGATCTTATCTATGGATGCAATAAATGGGAGAATGCAACTACCATTGTGCTCTAGTTCTATGTCTTTCAATTTCTTAAGATGGCAGCATGCTTGTTGAGCTCCTTAGCTAGATTCTTTGTTATATTTCTTGTAAAAAAAATTCTCATAGTGAATTAGTGCAACAAATCTAAGGTAAGATTTAAACTTATCTCATGCCTCTCTTAAACCAAGAGGTTGGTTTCTTCCTCAAATAGAACAACATGACCTTTTGTAAACTAGGGTGAAAGAAATCATGATTTCCTTGTAATTTGGGAGGAATGATAAAAGTAGAGTAAATTAGTAGTGATACATTTATTATCTTAATATCTACATAGTATTAAAATATTTATTAAGATAAACCAGCATTCAATAGTTAGTTAGGCACAATTTGTTTAGGTTTTCATAGTTGTTCACATTGTCAACATTGATCACAAAGTTGTTGACATGGTCATGTTTAATATCTAATTGTAAAAATGTTTATAAGAGTTTAGACAAATGAATATCATATGAGTCTTCAACATTGTAATTTTCATCTATTTTAATCTCAAGATGTGTTATCAAATAATTTTTTTTTTGGTTTTTGTTTATCTACTTAGTTAATTAACAACCAAAACATATAAATAAGCATTGCGCTCAAGTGACAGAAAAGTGTTCTATATCATCATTGGAAAAAACTCATGGGTAATAGGGGATGAAGTTAACACAAATATAGATCTCCATGATATTTTAATAATATACTCAGTCAGAATGTAACATAGATGATATTAAGTCATCGCCTAGGTTTTTCAACTTGGCATAAGGCTGCACAAAGTTGTGCAATAGGTTTCATCAATTTTATACAAGGTTGCACAATATGTTTCATCAAATTTGTACAAGGTTGTTGAATAACATCAAGTCAATTGTAATAGTATCTTTAATTGTATTACATGTAACATTCCTACTATCTTAAATTATCTTATAACAATGGAATGATTGAAATTGATAGTAAATTTTAAAACTATGCCTTCTTCTTAATAATTTAATTTCAGTTTGAAATTTATCATGCATGAATACTTACGATTAAAATATATTGATTTAGGTTATATGTCTAGTTTCTCTTTTCTAAATAAAATACAATTAATCATTGTTTCCCCTAAAATGAAATCCATAATATTAATTCTCTTTGTAGATTTTTTTTCTCAAAATTCACTTTTCAATTTATTATTCATATGGAATTTTAGTAAAGATACCAAGGGTGTCATGTTAGAAAAACAGGATCATGGAGAAATAAAATAAAAAAAATGTGGAAATAAAACACAAAAGATACACAATACAATAGAGACACAAATATATGTGGTTCACCCAGTCTGGGCTACGTCCACTAGAGAAATTTTCAAGTCCTTCATTTTTACTATGCAACAAAATGAAGGGATACAACCTACAACACACTTGTTGTAACTTCCTCTTCTTTATCTCACAGTATCCTCTCTCAGAATAAAATATTCACAATAATACATAGCCGCAATACAATTTCCTCATAAAAGAAGGTTTCCTTCTAGGGAAAAAATCCATAAAAATAACTTCTATCGTCAAATATGCGACCTTATAATGAATGGTCCATATTGATTAGGAAATTACAATATTTTATAAGGCAATTTTTCCCAAATTTCTTCTTTGGGGGCACTGCCCCCAAATCCCACACCAATGGGGGGCTACACAAATTGTTTTCCCCCCTCCCAGACCCCCCTGACGACATTTGTGGGGGGAAATCCCCCCCACACCCCTCGTTTGGGAATGGGGTCCAAGCATGGATGAAACAAACCTCTGAATCATGAAGATAATTAGGCTCCACAACCAACATGTCATATATGTCATTCCATTTACAAATTACTTAGCATATTCCAAGGGTTCCATGAGTGCATTCCCTACAGGTATATAACATTTGATTGATGGGGAATGGTAAAATAATGGAGACATTGTTAGCTCATCTTTGATGTCTTAATTGAGAAAATAATGGTTACTAAGAAATAAGTCTTTCACACACCTTAGTTGATCCTCATGAGTGAACAAATCCATCGCATACCCTCATGACATCGTCAAACCTTTGAGTCAAATTGTCCTACACTTATCAACTCTAGCCACAAAAGGAGTGCTAGTAGGTGGAAATAGAGATGATGTTACACCTCTCCTGATGGGATATGGTAAACCTCCATATAACCCCATTACAGATGTGTGGATCGAAAAACAAACATGTTCCTTGGAATTGCATTCACTACATTATTTCTTCAGTAATTTCATCATTCATATCAAATATACAAGAGATATTCATAAAATAATTAATATTTCCCGACTCAATCTATAGTCAAAAATCTTGTTGATGAAAATTTTCGTCAATGCGCCCTTATAGTTTCCTTTCCCAATAGGAAAAATATTAGTAATATCTTCCATTTCAATATATCCATATCTCATTTAAAATAATCAAGAGAATACATCATTATCATTCAGATAATCAAATTAATTCATCTAAACATGATATGAATTATAATTAAACCACTTAATCATCATTAAATTTACTTAATCACAATTAAAATTCAAGTTTCATTATTATAATAATAGTCAATAACTAGGTCATTTGTGAACAAATTCCCTCAAATAATAAGCCTGGTCTTTCATGGTAATCAAATAAAATGGGACACTACATACACCCCCTCATAAAATAAATTTTGTCTTGAAATTTCAAAATAGATAGGGAAGTTGTTGACACATCTTAGTTGTGTCATCCCATGTAGAGAAACTAGTACTATAGCTATCTCACTGGAAATTTAACTTATCTACAAAAAACCAATGAAGTCGTTGAGTGTGGTGATCCAAAATTTGGATTGGTTTGGTCATCAAGGCCCTCTCATCCAACATATGAAAATATATTAGATCAATAACATGTGAAGGATCAAAAATATAATAACATAAAACTCAAACATGAAAAACATCATGCATACATTCTAAAGATGCAGATAATTCAAGGTGATATGTTATAGGTCCTTTTTTCTCTAATATCTAAAAAGGTCAAACATATAATGGTGATAACTTCACTCCCTTCCCAAACTTAATCATAACTTCCATCAATCCTATGTGCATCCACATAACTTTTATTTTTGTCATGTGATTCCTTTAAACTTCCTTTTATTGCTTTCATCTACTCCTCCATTTCTTGAATTATTTTTGGTCCTACCATAATTCTATCCTCTCGTCTATCCCAAATAGAGGTTTTCTACATAGTCTTCCATACACGAACTCAAATGGTGCCATGTTTAAAGAAATTTGATAACTATTATGATAATAAAATTCAACAAGTGGTATACATTTATCCCATTGATTTTGTTGATCCATAATGTACATTCTTAACATGTCTTGCAAAATTTTATTATTTATTTTAGTATTGTCATCAATCTCTGGGTGATATGCCATACTGAAATTTAGTTGTGTTCCCAGTGCTTCCTAGAAACTCATCCAAAATGTTCCTATAAACACTACTCCTCTATATGACATTATATTTTTTGGAACACTGTCTAACCTCACTATTTCCTTAAAAAATATCCTTACAAACTCTGGAGCTTGATATGTAGTCTTTATTGGAAAACAATGTGTGTTTTTTTTCAGAGTGTCTATTACAATTAATACTGAGTCATGTCTCCTTGACATAATTGGTAATCCAACTATAAAAACCATCAAATTCACTTCCCATTTTGATTATGGTATCTCATGTCGTTGTAAAAACCTCGTTGGATGTTGATGTTCAACTTTTCATTCCTGACATTCAAGACATCTCGTTACAAAATCCGTTATGTCTCGCTTCATTCATTTCTATAAGAATAATGATTTTAAATGAAAAATCATTTTTTTGACTTCCAGATGAGCCATATACTTTGTTGTACAAGCTTCTCTTAAGATTAGGATATGCATTTCTTCATTCGATGGTACATATATTCTTTCGTAAAGCCATAATAAACCACCATCATCCAAATCATATCCTTCAAACTTTGGAATTTGCATTACTTCATTCTCAATGTCTAATTTAAATTGTTTAAGTCTTTCATCTTCTAACTATGATTTTAAAATATTTTCTCTCAAATTTGTCTTCAATGGTATAACCGAGAAAATATGTGGTTTACAACTTAAAGAATCCACAAATTTATTCACTATTCCATTAATATATGTTATATAAAAATCATATTCAGTTAATAAATCTGACCATCTTCTCTCCCTAACATTTAAATTACTCTAAGTGAAAATATGTTGTAATCCATGATGATGTGTCTTTGATTCAAACTTTCTTCCAACAAGATAGTGTCTCCAAATTCTCAATGCATTCACTATTACCACAAGTTTGAAATCATGGATTGTATAGTTCTCCTCATGGGGTCATAGTTTCCTTGAAACATAGGCTATTAGCATACCTTCCTGCATAAGAACTCTGCCTAGTCCTTCTCTTTATGCATCCACGTAAAAATTATTGATCCATATCATGTACCTTCAAAATAGGTGTCATCATTAACAATACTTTTAGTGTCGAAAACACTTCACTTTTTAATCCATATAAATTTCTTATTTTCTTTTGCAATTATGTTATAGGGTTTCTGATCTTTTAAAATACTTCAACAAATCTTCAATAATAACCTACTAATCCAATGAAACTATGCACTTCATGTATGTCTATAGGTTTCAACCACTCTATGATTGTCTCAATATTTGTCTAATCAATTGTGATTCCTTCTCGTGAGATAATATGTCCTAAATAATGAATCTTAGATTCATAGAATGAGCATTTAGATAAATTTACATATAATTTGTTTTATCTAAGACATTGTAAATTTTTTTGTAATTGTTCATCATGCTCTTATGGCATAGGTGAATATATCAAAATATCATCTAGACATACTTTCACAAACTTATCCAAATATTCTCAAAATACTCTGTTCATAAAACTCATGAACACTCCTCAAGAATTCATTAATATGAAGGGTAATACTACAAACTCGTAGTCTCAAAATCTCATCTTGAAAGTAGTTTTTTGGAATATCTTCTTCTTAATATATGATATCTCAATCTCCAATTTATTTTGAAAAATACTATTTATCCCTTCATCTAACCGAATAAATAACCAATTCTTGGTAAGACATGTTGATTATTTATTGTTACATTCAATTGTCGATAATCAATACAAAGTTTCCATGATCTATATTTCTTCTTTAAAAATATTACTAATGCTCCCCATAGTGATACACTTTATTGTATAAATCCTAAATCCTAAATTTCTTGCAATTGTATCTGTAAATATTTTAATTCTGGTGTTTCCATTCAATAAGGAACTCTTGTGATGGGTTTCGTTCCATGTTTTAGTTCAATAATGAACTATAGTTCTCTTGGGGGTGGTAATCCAAACAATTATTCTATAAATACATCATTATGTTATGGAAAAACAAGGTATTGTTATAAATTTACTGAGTATTTTGTTTCATTCATAGATGTGATTGCGTAAAGATTGCATCCTTTTGATATACTTATCTTTAGTTGTAAACATGATATGAAACTTTGGTGATACTCCTTCAATTCCCTTATGACATGCATCATTTGTGAAGTAAAGTATCTTATTCTTACAGTTTAACACTACTTCATGATTTTCTAACCAATCCGTTCCTATAATTATATCATAGGATCCCAAGACTGTCACATAAAGAGATACTAGAGCTACACACACATCTAAGTCAATCTCATAATTCTTTACTAAACATCTTATTTCCTCCTTCACTCTCAATGTGATTTCTACTTCATTCAAATAATGTTGTTCTATTGCTTCTATTTTTAATATGGATAATCCAACAAAATATATGAAAATTTTAGTAGCTCTTAGATCTATCAATATATAATTTTTGTTATCATTAATCTTAGTTGAAGTCTCCAATACTGTAGATTAATGCTCGACCTTGTGGTTAATCATTGTTACATGAATCCTATGGGAATTTACAAAATATATAAATATCATATGGATTTTCTTTCTATTGACTCCCCTCTATGCTTGAGGACAATCCCTATGAAAGTGTGTTCCTCCAAAAGCCTAACACCCCTTCTTAGGAGATTAAATCCTACTATCTGACTAAGTAAAAGTAGGTCTACTACTCTACTATGCACATTTATATTGTTATGTCAAATGGAACTATTGTACTAGTGGCCAATATGGTGGTCTTTGGTTTCTTGTTGGGCATATCTTTGTTTATGTTTGTAGTAGCATCGAACATTTACTTCGATGTCAGTCTGTGTCAACACATGGGAGTCATCATTATTACCTCTAGGAACCCTAGGATTCACTTTATTAATTGATTAATAAAGTTAATTTACTTTTTTAATTAATGTGAATTTAATTTAATTAAATGCTTAAGTATTTGGCATTAGTAATTAAATTAAGTCCTAGCCATTAGTGTTATTGGATAAATCCGTAGGTGCGGACACTAACCGATCTCCCTAGATCCACCTGGATCTAGAACAAAGCAAGACAGAACATGACTCTTTCCCTAGATTTTGACCGTTGAATTAAATAGGAGGCAAGAACAAATAACATACCTTATTATCGCTTCCTATGGTCTTTTTTGCTCCCGCTTCGCTCTAGTGCTCTCGTGCAGTCAAGACCAAGACAACACAAACCAACCAAAGTGAATAAAACACAATCTATTCAATGGTCAATCTATGTATATGATCAAGGAATTATACAATAAAGTGGAAATAGCTTTATGGGAAAGGGACATATCACTGTATCATATTGATGGAAAGTAAAGATTACAACCTGAGCCTTGATGTCACAAACTTCCTTTCGATGGACCTTGGCTCCGACACACACACTTGCTCACTTGCATGAAGAAGATCAACTCCTTTGGATAAACTTGCTGGAGTCTCCAAACTGTTGTAGTTTCAGTCCTTCACACAATTCCTTCACCAATTCTCCAATGAATCTTGCTTAACCTTTTCCATGAGAATTCCCTCAATATATAGGAGAGAATGAATTAGTTACTTGGATAAGAATGATCTCAAAATATCAGGGAATCTAGTACTAGGATAACCATTCGAATGCCATCTCATCCTTCTAGAAGATTCCCTTCTAGAAGCATCGAGAATTCATCTTTTTCCTTACTTTAGAAAGAGTTCACACCCTAGCAGTTCAACACAGTGTGAACTTATCGCACCCTGTCTTAAGGCAGCCTGCAAGAATAGGTCATTCTCGCAGGAAAATGTATTAGCAGCCTACGAACCTTCTTCAAAAATGGGATTTCTGGAAAGAGAAGAAAGTAACTTTTCTCAGGAGAAATTTCTTATGAAGAGCCTGAGTACACCATCATCAATACATCATCATGATGACCAAAATCATGGGTAACATAATGCCCCCCAAAGTATGAGGGTGGAACTAGTGACAGTCGATAGACTTTGTAAGCTGCATGTGTGTGTCGGGAACCAGGAGCACACATAATCAGAAACCTGCGAACAACCAAGCATCTGCAGAATATCATATATATCAATTCTAAGGTAGGCATTCCCATACTCAGATCACAGACTGATGACATTATAGACATGGTTCATGGCCACCAATCATACACTATGGATCCATGTTGTCAAAATATAGCATAGCCACCGGAATACACTGTGGATCTATGAGAGAAATTTTAAATCAAGACGACATAGCCACGAGACATACACAGTGGATCTATGTGTCGCAAATTATACATACTCCATCGCAACCTGGATCACAAAGATGATATCCAGGGTTTTCAATCTCGTCGCCCAAAGTACGAATCTAACCATGTGATTACATGTGTTGAAGTCGAACATGGTAGAAACCACTTGATTATCGGTCATTGATGAAACCGTTAACAAGTGCGAGGGAAATCACCATTGATGTCAATGACTCCCAAGGTACCATAGTACAATCCATCGAGTGTGAATAAATGATTTGAAGTCGAACATCCGATGGAATCTTTCGATCAGGGGTCAATGATGTAAACCCACTGTCGAAAGCGAGGAAACCTGCCATTGAGGCATGCAAGCTCCAAGGTACCAACTAATTTCTAAGTCTTGATTCTGGATAATGAGCCGAAGTTGACGAAACAAAACTCGTCACAGGAGGGCCTTGATGTATCCCCCATCAATGACACGAAATGAGTAACAGATTTTGAAGGTGAAACATAGTATGATGTGAATTGGACTGGACATAGGGAAGGCCAACACGGAGAGAATGAATAACTACAGATGGCCGACTCAATATAGGTTTCAGATGGACTTCTCTTGAACATATGAACGGCACGACCAATGATTTGGCAGTATTGACTCAAAGACGACAAAGGGAATGACCTTGTAATCCATCGAATGAGAGACAAATGGATTTCCCAAACCGGCTTCAAATGATGAATAGGGGGTGTCATGTTCAAGAGAAACACTTACTGCCAATCAATACGAAGATGAAAACATATCCCTTTCCCAAATTTCCCCCCACCATTTCTGGTGAGTACCTCTTTATTTTTATGCAAGATTGAGGAGGATAACATATGCTTGTTGATGTAAGCTCATCCTTCGGACGAGTCCCTTGAAGTATGTTTAACAAACCCTAAGAAGGAATGGTTCGGTCCCATTACGGGTCTGTTATTGTTTGTTTAACGAGTCCAAAGATGAAAACTCGAAGGTTTTTCAAGATTATAGAGTTTGGAAAAACACTTAAAAGAGAACTCTCTCAGTTCCTTTTTCGTAAAATAGTCTGAATGAGACCGAAAAAGAGATAAATTATCGCTCACCAGATGCTTACTTCAAATACTTTATTGAACGTGAAAATAGCAAGGTCGCTCGACGATCTTTTCATGTTTAGAGAGTCTGAAAAGAGCTTAAAGATGACTCCAGGGGGGTTCCTTTTTCATATAACATTGTTGAGCCCGAAAAAGTGATAAAAGTATGCTCGATCGCGTTCTCATGTATTTACGAGTGCAAGAACAGACAAAGACCACGTTCGAGGTTTTTATATAAAAACCATAAAAAACAATAAAAAACACGCGATAACAAAGAAAAACATGTTCGTAGCCCTGTATTTAATCATCAAAGTCATCACGCCTGCAAGTTACACTCAACATGACATTAGAGATTAGGGTTTAATCGATAAATAATCATAAAAAACCAAAATGATATAGCAAAAGTAAATAAAAGGAGTAAATACTCTTTTTACCACATCATTTTTACATTTCCACTATTGAGCTCAAAAAACCACTATTTTACCCTCCAAGTTCGACATCAGATTGCGGGAGCTACGAGAGACCATTCAGCGAGCTGTCTATGACAATTAGGTAGGCACTTCGTCCTTAACACTTTCATGGTTTAATTTTGTAATTTCATTGGTTAGATTTTCAGTTTTAAGTTTATTTTCCAAGCCCTACATGCGCGTTGCCATTCTCGCAGGCAGCCTATACGGGGCCTGCGAGAATGATGCATTCTTGCAGGTGAGCCTAAAGACACCTACGAGGTTCTTGCACTGTGCACACAGGGCACCTACGAGAATCGCAAAGCCCAAATTGTTTTTAAATTTTTACTCAATGAAAAAGATCCAAAGCATGAAAAAAGTTGTTAATCCTCTTATTGTGTTCCTTATGCAGATAATTGGCCATTAACATGGTGCTTGAGTGGCGCGAAATGGAACATGAAGAGGACAATGAAATGGCTAAAAATCATCCACCTACCATAGCTGCTTTGAGAGACTGTGGGCTCTTGAAGTACTTTCGCATCCCAGGCATGAGGGCCCAAGTCAGACTATTAGAGTACCTGGTGTGTATGTGGGACCCTGATCAGTAGGTGTTTCATGTGGGGGTCGACACACTATCCTTTGACATTGAGGACATTTAATTTTTGACTGGTTTGTCACAGCGGGGGTACTATGTGAGCCTGACAGGTAGTAGAGGTGGTGGGCTAAAGATGAGTGAGTAGTGCAATTTACACTGCATTCCCAAGGCTGAGAGAAAGAAAGGAAAAGTAGCTATCTGGGGGGTACGAGACTTGACCCTCCGTACTATCCTTTTCACTATAGATCGGATGGCTGGGAGTTTTGCTCCTCACGTGGCGTTACAGAGTTACTTCCAGTATTCTATTGAGTGTACTGAGCCTCGAGTGTTCAACTGGGTAGATGATGTGCTTCGCAGTATAAAAAAGCAATCGACCAAATGTAGGCGAGGTGACTTGAAGAAATTCGGGTACGGATCTTTGTTGGTATCCTTCTTCCTTGAGTGGGTCCCATTACTGAAGCTATAGGTGGAGTGGAATTTACCGGCTCCCAGGGATTCGTGGATGCTGAGATGGTGTCGGCTCATGGCCCGGCACATAGCAGGACCAATCATCAAATATGATGATACTTTCTTTGACTGGCTTCAACCACAAATGTTGATGGTTGATGACTACGCTTATGCTGGGCTGGATTTCTGAGGAGATCCAGATTTGGTATTACCAGAGGATTCTCACTAAGGGGACCTTGGTAAGAAGTACACACATTTTCTCTTTTTAAATGTTTTTGAATTTTTTATCATATTCAAATGTTTTTGTTTTATATGTTCGTCCAAAGACTAATACAAAATCGTTTGTTGATAAAAAAGATGTTGGACCTTACAGACCTCCCGACACTTATGCCATCCAGCGGTGAGGAGAGGTAGCAGCAGCACCACAGTATGTTGAGGATTATCAAGTGGTGGAACAGAATCTAGAGGGCCTGACTGCAAACATTCCAGACATGACTCTGGAAGAGGTTCCACAATGCGATCAACGTCATACTGTAGGGGTATCAACATCTATGAGTCAATTTCTCTGTATGGTTGCTAGGGAAGTCATGTGTTATCGTGAATGTCATCCATGATGTCACTTTGTAGAAGCTATAAGCTTCAATTTTTGACATTTTGGTCTTCAGACAAACTTTTTGTAAAAAACTCTTTTGATCGTTATATATACAGACGACTTCTACCGGTTTACTTTATATTGTGTGAATTTCGATGTGTTTGATTTATAAATGATTCAAATGTCTGTCCAATACATAATTAGCCAATGCATCTGTTAATGTATTTAGACATCTAGGAATATGTTGATATTCAATGTGATCAAAATAACGTTCCAAGAGGCGAATTTGCAAATACACCCGTAACAAAGTAGGACTTCGAATAGAGTAGATATTACTTAACTGTAGTACTACAAGCTGCGAGTCAATTCGCACAACCAAATGATGAATTCTGAGTGAGATAGCATCAACCAATAATTCAATAACGACGCTATACTCTGCAATGTTGTTGGTCGCACGACTGAGGCACACACCTCGTAAAGATACAAGTTCGTTTGTTGGGGCATATATTTCCCACGCAGAGGAAGCAAGGTTCCGAGTACTACAGATAGCACCATCAACAAAGCCAATATAGGGTAGCGAAGACTTCGACATCTAGAAATAAAACACAATGTCACATAAGGGAAAAGACCAGATAACGACAAAAGAAAGCTATAGTAACACACACAAAGTATGATACATTAAAATACAAGTACTTGTGCACAGATGATTTATGCATAGTACTTCTTCAAGTACAACCCATTCTTGGGTTCACTAAAAGGGATACCATCGTAATCTACCAACTCATATGCTCCCTTTTCCAAAACTCGACGAACAATATAAGGACCTCACCACATGGGTTCGAATTTTCCAGCTCCTAACACATCTAGATCCTTTTCATAGAGAAGAACAAGATCACCTTTGGAGAAAATGCGAGGCTTGACATGCTTGTCGTATTGGTCCTTGACACATTTTTTCTGGGCTTATATTACTAGAGTGGCGTCACGTCGAGTTTCGTCTAATAGCATAAGATACAATAGACGTTATTCTTCAGCAGAAGTGTTGGGTAGGAGTTCAATAGCTAGATTCAGAGAGGGTATCTCGCATTCTATAGGAAGAATGGCTTCCACACCATAGACTAACCGAAAAGGCGTAAACCCAGTAGCGGACTTGACATATGTCCGGTACGCCCACAATGCCGAAAAAAACATTGTGTGCCAACTTGTTTTATGAATCCCTATCATTCGTCGAAGCATAGTTATGAGAAATTTGTTAATCGCTTTGACTTGACCATTAGCTTGTGGATAATAGGGCGTTGAGTTATCATGGCGAAGACCCAACTTTTTCGTAAGTTCAGACATCATAAAATTCCTAAAGTGGCTACCGTGATCAGTGACAATAGTCTGAGGGACACCAAAACGAGCTATGACATGATTAAAAAGAAACAACGTTGTGGTCTTTCCAGTATTGTCGAATGTCGGCATCACCTCGGCCCATTTAGTAAAGTAATCAATGGATACAATGATGTAACCATGCCCCCCGACCGAGTGAGGGTGACATTTCATGAAATCGATGCCCCGTTTCGCAAAAGGACCAACTGAGACCACATGGTGAAGAGGAGCAGGATGTGACCGATTTTTCTGATTGTAGGTCTGGCAGGCATGGCATTTCTGAATGACAGTAATGCAGTCGTTAAACAAAGAAGGCAAAAAATATCCTGCGCGTAAGATCTTCTGGGCAGTAGCATACCCAGACATATGACCACCACATGCTTTGGAATGGCAGTCAATCAGATCTTTCTCGGCTTCGTCGAACGTTAGACAACGTCGAAAAACAGAGTCAATGCCCCGGCGATAAAGAGTATTGCCGAGGATAATGTATTGACGAGCTTGATAACAAATTCAACGTCGGTCAGTACTAGACAAATGTGGCTAGAAAGTCTGGGTTTGGAGATAGAGAATGATATCCCCATACCAAATATCGTCAGTGCTAATAAGGAAAAGAGATTCATCGGGTAATGAATCAACTGCTACATTTTATGTTGCAGAATGAGGAAAATTGCATATCAACTCAGCAAAAACTAAAGACTTCTTAGAATTGGCCCGATCGAATTCCAAGTCAAACTCCTGGAGTATCACAATCCATTTGGAGTATTTTCCCCCTAGCAATTGACGTGTCAAAATATGTTGCATAGGGTTGCAATGAAAAATCACCGTAGTCTTGCGTGAGAGGATATAGTGCCGGAAGCGTTGGACGGCTTGAACGACAGCCAAGGGAAGTTTTTCGACATGTTGATACTTGATTTCAGTAGGTGTGAGATTTCAACTCAAGTAGTAAATGACATGTTCGTCGTGCGCATCATCCTCTTGGACGAGAACCATGCCAATAGTGTACTCCGAGGAAGCAAGATAAAGGAAATAATCGCGACTGTAACCAGGAGGAAAGAGAAGTGGAGCTTGCGTGAGGGACAACTTCAAAGATTCAAAACCATTTTTGGAAATGGTATCCCAGATGAACTCTGAATCTTTCTTTAGTAGCCGCGTAAAACCACGAGTGATCTTGACGTAATTAGGGATAAAATGATGAAGAAAGTTTGCTTTCCCCTACAAAATTTGCAACTGGCACAGTGTAGAAGGAGGAGGGAGATTAAGGATTGCCTCAACCTTCAAAGGATCCACCTGGATCCCTTGACGCGAAACGATAAAACCTAGAAGACGGTTGGATTCCACACAGAAAATGCACTTATGAGGATTTAAACGTATCCGGTAGAACCGACAGCGAACGAAAATGGCCCAGAGGTGGGTTGGGTGATCGACTCTGTGCATAGAATGAGCGGGTAAATCGTCCAAATAGGGTTGAACGATATGCTTGATATCATGAAAAGTATAAGACATAGCGCGTTGAAAAGTTGCGCCCGCATTCTTAAGACCGAAAGGGAGTTTCCGATAGGCAAAAGTACCCCAAGGACAAATAAAAGTAGTCTTATGTTGATCCTTAGGAGCAATGTTAATTTGATTATAGCCGGAGAAACCATCCATGAGAGAGAAAATTTCACTTCCGGCACAGTCATCGACAATCTGGTCGACGAAAGGGGTTGAAAAATTATCTTTTGGAAAAGCTTTATTAATATCCCTATAATCAACGCATACACGAATAGTGCCTCCTTTTTTGTCAATTGGGACAGGATTGGAAACCCATTCTGTAAGAGCCACCGGATCAATAAAGATGACTTTCAGAAGTTTCTCAACTTCGAGCTTGATAGCAACCGCTTTATGTGGGTGAACTGGACGAAGGCGTTGCCGGACGGGTTTAGCGTCGGGGTATGTCTTTATCTCATGGACAACAATTGCAGGGTCGATACCTGGCATCTCTTCGTAGCTTCAGGCGAAGATGTCACAAAATTCTTTGAATAGAGACGTATAGGTGATGATTTCGTCGGAAGAACACAAAGCTCCAATATGGACATTTTCAACGATCCCAGGTTTTATGGATATGTCAATGGGAATCGTGGGCGAGATATTACTTAAGTTCCCTTCAGCAAACACATCGTGTGTAGTCGCGGGAACCATCGAGATGACAACAACAGTCGATGGAGTTGAAATCCATTGGTAGTTCTCAAGAGTGTGTTGTTCCAGAAAGAGTATGGAACGATGATGCCCATCGTCCCAAGGGGTGTCCTCCATGACGGACATGATCATCTCGTCAGTGGGAAAAATAACACAAAAAGGATCGGGAGACAACTCATCAAGAGAGGGGGTAGAAGGTGTTGCCGATTGAATGGTTTGATAGGCGGATTCAACCGGACTTAACGACATTGCGTCGCCGAAACGAAGATGATCTCTAGGGTTAGGGACAATCCAAGGGTCGTGAGACGCAGGAAGTGCGTGAGGCATGGTGGAGATCATGTTGATAGAAGCAACTGATGAGCGTGGAACATCGGGTGGTAGAATGGGAAAAGTACCCATTAAAAGGGAGTCCTTTAGAAGGCCTACACCGACGTTCTCATAACCCGACAGGGTTTTAGCAATAAACGGTACGTTGTCAGTACAAGTATCGGAATTGAAGAAGGCAAGTTGGTCGACGGTAGCAACCTTTCCTTGATGAGGGAAACGTACTACAAGGAAAAGTGTCAACACAACGGCGCACATGGAATCGATCCAGTTGCGTCCAAGCAAAATATTATGATCAAGTGGAGCGTCAAAGACTTCCACTTCAACTTGAACCATCTTACCTTCTAACGTGATGGGCAACGAAGGAAGAACACCATAGGGATTAAAACCAGAGCTATTGAAGGCTTTAAGAGTGTTTTGTGATTCATTCAAGGGAGGAGAGACAATGGCTTTCCAATAAGCAAAAGACATTACACACGTCGAGGCACCCTCGTCGATAACAGTTCGACAAATGTTCTTGTCAGAGACAACAACCTATATCTGGAACGCGAGTTGAGGGGGTAACCTTGGAATGTGATCATCCAAGTCAAAGACTATTAAATTCGTATCCGTTGGGTCAATTCCACCAATATCTTTCAACAGTGCCTTCCATTGTGCAGGACAAGTTTGAAGGACTTCAAGGGCTGACATCGCAGAAGGTGCTTGAGCCATATCTTCAACAATGTTGTAGTTCTGGGTTGCACGAGCATGAGGATTGAAAGCCGATTTCTAAACAACGCCCTTAGGGGGGGGTCGTAGAACTGTGTCGAGGCTTGGTCGTTCGAGATGAAGAGGACCGTTAGTAGGTGGAGTCGCGGGGGAGGGTTGGACCAACGAAGGAGGTAAATCATCAACCTTCTCCTTAGATGGAGAATAATATTTGGCTCGAGTAGTGAGTGCAACATTGTTCTTCTTAGAATCACCAGTACACATCAAAATATATGATGTCGTAGAAGAGGAGGGTTGGTCGTGAATGACCAACTGAGTCTGTTGTTGAGACGGGAAGGGTTGGGACAAGACAGCCGGTGCAGGTGGTTTTGGAGCTCCTTGAAGGAACTTAGTGACCTCGACACGTCGTGGAAAATACTTCATGTAATGATCATAACCACAGATAAGGCAAGGGTATCGTAGTAAAGGATGGGTGGTACACATGAGCATAAGAAGAAGAAAGGGGTGATTGTTGCAACAACAAAATTACCAGTTGATAATGTGGAGAGCATGTAGGCCGAGGAGGATCCTCCAACATGGAGAATTGAACATGGACTACACGTGGAAGAGGACGACCAACATAGGTCATATCAGCTGCCAGAAAGGGAGTAGCATGTGGGTGTAGGGTGAGTCAGCTAGTTGATCTAGTTGATAGATGGGATATCATCCACCAACTAAGAGAGCATGGTTCACTAAACCAACAACTGCCAACCAAGGGAGCACGAGATGATAAACCAATATCTTCTTTCCAAGGGAGAATAGGCTTCTAAACCAACATCCCCAAAGCCACTAGAATGGTTGTAGAGCCGCATAGCAGGGGCCACGGGGGCTAGGCAGCCTCAGGAAGCGGGAAGAGACCTCGGAAACCCTTTGGCAGTTGTTGGACAACCCATAAGGCCTTGAGCAGTAGTCATTGAATACCACATTGGTCCTGGGTAATAGAAGAAGGCTACGGGTATCCCTAGGCAAATTTAGGCAGGGGTTCAGGAAGCGAGAAGTAGGTCTAGGCAACGGAAAGTAGAGTTTAGGAAGTAGGAAGTGGGTCCCATGTAGGGATCCAGATAGATAGCGAAAGTATTCAAATACGTGTCTAAGCGAGGTGGAAGGGATATATTTTTCTTCAGAGGGAGTATCCAATCAGGTGGATTGGAGAGAAACCATGGCAACACATATCGTAGTGAAGACATAGCCACCTCTAAGTGGTAGAATCACCTTCCTCGCTAAGACGGAGTGTTGATGTTTTTAGTAGCATCAGATAGGTACTTCTACACTGGTCTTTGTAAAAATGTGGGATTCACCATTATCACCTCTCAGAACCTTAGGATTCACTTTATTAAGTGATTAATAAAGTGAATTTACTTTTGTTATTAATGTGAGTTTAATTTAATTAAATGCTTAAACATTTGGAATTAGTAATTAAATTAAGTCATAGTTGTTGGATCCAAAGTGAATGCGAGATTAGATCTTAGTCATAGATCACTTTAGGAGATCTACATTTTTGTACTTAGGGTAAACTCAAGGTTATAAAAGACAACCTATGCGAGAGGAGGAGACACAGTGATGGTACATAAAGAGTGAGTGAGAACTCACGTGTGTAGGGGTAGGGGCCAAGGAAAGGCTGCAAGGGGGCAACAAGGAAGGTAGCTTCCAACAAGATAGAAGGAATAATATTGCTTCATTGGTATTTCCTTGGAAGGGCCATTTTCCAATGATGGGAGCAATCAATTTATTTAATAAAATCATCATAGATCTGGTTTTCCTGAAAGGGTTTTTCTAGGGGTAGTTTACCAAGAAATATATCAAGTGGAATGTGTTTTGGTTTCTAATTTTTCTTCTATTGATTTAATTGTTTTGTTGATAACCTAGATATATTATTATTCAATAAAATTTATATTCTTAGAATCAATGGTTGGGTGCTAGGTTCTAGAAAATCAACAATTTTTTACTAATTACCAATCCCCTTGGCACATATATTTGTACTAACATAGGTCTAAAATATGTCTAAAATGGTGATGATTTTTGAACTCCTTGATCCAGATTATGCTAAGAATTAAATGAGAAAAAAAAATATAGAAAAGAACAAAAAATACAGTGAAATCCAACTTCTATTAATGAATAAGATAGGAAAACATTGTAGGACACAAACTGGAAGAATGTGGTAGCTTGTCTCTGAAAAGAAAGATATGTTGGCTACGCTTAATTCACAAATAGATTTAAATCACACTCCATTGTATGCTTAAATGACCTCCTTCACCTCAATTATATATGAGAGAGTGAGAGGAGAACAATTCCCATGATGCATGTCGGATAAATTAGTATAAGTTTATAAAATTCCATCGGCATGTAAAACACTAGGAGTTCCTCGACGGTCACCCATCTTAATACTACTCTAGCCTAAGTGTGCTTAACTATGGAGTTCTAATGGGATCTAGTGCATTAACATATGATGTAAGCATGCACATAAGACCACTAGGAAATCATTACATGATGTTTGTAATTAACAAATGAAGATGGAATTACATTCCATTCCCCATCAAATGGGTGAATATCATGGTTTATCAAAACCATAGGCTTGAAATGTTGATTCAATGGAAAAGGTGTATGGTCATCGAGATCCACCTCGATCATTCCTCCCCCCTTAGGAAGCAATGGTCCCCATTGCTTCAAGTTCCCTAGGGATATGGGGGAACTTTTTTTGAATCTAAACATTGGTGAGCCGCTTGCCTTGTTGAAGTAGATGTCCTTCTTGTACTTTTCCTGTGGAAGGATTTCATGAACCTGTTGGAGGTGTTGGATCTATTCAATAGATATGGATGCATGATATTCCTTGGTATAAGTGTGGGAGGACTCTGTCGGTGAAGATGTAGCAAGAAGAGTTATATCAATGGGGGATAATGGTTGGAACCCCAAGCACACGTGAAAAGGGTCATGGCCAATAGAGCTATGTATAACATATGAAAGATGCTCATTCTTTTTATGTTCCTCTACAATATTTTCGACCCACTTATGTTGGGTAGAAACGTCTTGGGCCAAGACTGTAGTGGTCATAGTGACCTTTCGTTCACCATTTGATTGGATTGTGAAGAGCGAAAAAAAATTGTTCTGAGAGATTACTTTGCAGCGTTGTTTTTCCGAGATTAATGAAGTGGCAATACTTTGAGCTACCTCTGGTACCTTGTAGAGATGACCTCCCATAGTAACAATGAGACTATGAGGCCAAGACTCATGGATAGCATGATGTTTCCACATATATGGTTTTCCTAAAATAAAATCACATACTTCAAGTGGCGAAACATGAAACACTACCTCATCCTTGAAGGGCTTGATGCCATAGGACAGGTGACACTATTGGTTGACATAGATGTCTCGTCCCCATCTCAAACTTCTGATGGTGTATGGTTGGGGGTGTGGCATCATTGGAATATTCAATATATTGACAACCTCGACTGATTTCATGTTATTTTGAATCCCGCTATCAACAATGAAATGAAGTGGGGTCCCATTTACCTACATTTGCGAGTGGAAGAGGCAACCCCCTCCTCAATCTCCTCTTGTTCTTCTATTTGTATTGTTGTGGCTGCGATGGTAGCAGTGGGTTATGCATATATGATTTTTTTCCCTTTATTGTTATTTGAATCATAGTTCAAGTCATGTTCGGATTCTTGTTCTTTGATCTCGATGACCAATGACTGTTTCGAGCGACATCCATCGATGTTGTGCCATGCGTTGTTGTGGAACTCACACCACTTTCTGGTGTCTTTATTAGACTTCTTGTTACCCTTATTTTCATGCATCTTGGACTGGCTCTCTTGAGGTTGGATTTCCTTTCTCTTTCCATTGTTCTATGAGTTAGGGTTTCCTTTTCTATGATTATGTTGTGTATTATTTTCAAACCCGAAATTCTACTTACTTTGTTGCTTGAATTTCTAATCAATTTTGATTGCATATAGATAGGAATCTCCCAGCGAGGAGATGTCTATTAAATCCATCTCTGTTTAGATGTGCCTATGCATACCACTGTAACACTTCAAAACCAAGTGTCTCTCAAAGTCTTTGATACCTATATTTGAGAACAAGGTATGAAAGATGTTAGTGTACTCTGACACCTTCTGATATATTTTCTGACACAACTTAGTCCATCTCATGTACTGATCAACATAGTTTCCATCAGAGTAGAACTCCTCCTTTAGGGAATCTACAAATGTTTCCAAAGTGGGTTCTCTCTTGAATGGTGTATATTCATTCGCACTGTACCTCTCCGAGTAACCTTCCCACCAAGATCTGACACGGGGAAGGGATTTAAGGAGCACAAAGGTGATCCTTTCACTATCAATTTTTTTTTGGATGAAGTAATAACCTTCTAGTAGATTCAACCATTTTTCTATAGCATCTGCATTGATCTGGCCTTCAAATAAGATGATATCAAAATTCACTTGTACCTTGAAGGGTGTCGCACCTCTCAAATGGTCGCTTGTCGAAGATGCCTCGACCACCACCATCAATAGTCTTCTAAGGATATGAGTGAATTTGTACATCATCTTGTTCCTCTGTCGCATGAGGGGTTCTTCGAGTAATGTCTTGAAAGGATCTCTTGTTGTGTCAACTCTCTTTTATTCCACCATGGGAGGTCGCTTGGGCTAGCGAGAGAGGTTTTCCTCAAGCGAAACTAGCTCGAGACCAAAATCTCTATACCCTAACCTTGTCGAGGACCTGCTATGAGAAATGACAAGGAGAAAATTGGTCTAATACCACTGATCCGGATTATGCAGAGAACGAAACGGGACAAAAAAAAATATAGAAGAGAACATAGAAGTACAATGAAATCTAACTTCTATCAATGAATAAGATAGAAAAACATTATAGAACACAAAATGGAAGAATGGGGTAGATTATCTTTGAAAATAAAAAGATGTTGGCTACGCTTCCTTCGCAAAAAGCTTTACATCACACTCCATTGCATGCTTAAAGGGCCTCCTTCACCTCAATTATATATGAGAGAGTGAGAGGAGAACATTTCCCATGATGCATGTAGGGTAAATTAGTCTAAGTTTATAAAATTCCATAGGCATATAAAACACTAGGACTTCCCGGGTGATCACCCATCCTAGTACTACTCTAGCCTGAGCCACTTAACTACAAAGTTCTAATGGGATTTTGTGCATTAACACTATGTTGTAAGCATGTACATAATACCACTAGGAAATCATTACATGATGTTTGTAATTAACAAATAAAGATGGCATTACATTCCATTCTCCATCAAAAGGGTGAATATCATGGTTTATCAAAACCATAGGCTTGAAATGTTGATTCAAAAGAAAAGGTAGATGGCCACCGAGATCCACTTGAATCACTTCTGAACTCGTAGGTATCAATGGTATATATTGTCCACTACTTGCAATCTCCTATTCATCTCGAATGACCTTTTTGAATACTTCACACAAAGTTTGAGTCATTAGGATCCTCAAATGCTCTCTAATATTGTAATTCAATACAAAAACAAATGTGTTGACTCGTAACTTTTCAGTCATTAGATATGAGGCATATCTCAATAATTCCATAAATCTGGCCTCATATTCAGGCACTAATTTGTTTGCTTGTATTAATGAATTCAATTCATTTAATTGCATCTCAATTAACTCTTTAGAGAAATAGCATTCTTGAAAACGCTCCTAAAAAATCTCCCAAGAAATCTTAGCTATATCCATCATTAACTATGGTAGAAGTGTTTTCCACCACAATACAAAACTTCCCTTTAGTTTAAATATACCCATGTGTACCTTAAGGTTAGATGTGTATTCACTTAGGGAAAAAGACATAGCCATATTCTCTAACTAGGCCTCATCTTCTTTTCCATCAGCATATCCCCAAAACTTTTGAAATTATACTTTCTCTAACTCTCTATGCATTTGGTTATTGGTAGGATTTTGAGATCCTTCAGCATGAGAGGATACTCCTTCTTCTTCCCTCTCTAATATGTTCATCAAAACATCTCACATTCTCTAGAATGACCACATCATGTTCATTACTTCTCCAGTAGAAATGTGATCATGTTCCTGAACACATTCTTCTTCTCTATGTGGAGAGTCCACATGTGTAGGTTGCGGTAAATGATGCATACCTCGACCTCTAGCAATCCTACCTCTATCTCTTCTCTTCATATTTACTTGCCGTATCAATAAAATTTAGAAATTTAATTAATCCACAATTATACATAATTAAAATATTACAAAAAACATAATCCATAACAGATCCATGGCCTAAAGTGTTAAACCTCGATATGATACCATATGTAATGCTCATATATATTAATCTCAAAATGTCATCATCTTTTTATTTATTTATTTATTAATTAATTAATTAATTAACATTGAAAACATACTAACAAGCATTGTGCTCAAGTTATATGATACCATATGTAATGTTCATATATATTAATCTCAAGATGTGTCATCATTTTTTTGTTTGTTTATCTACTTAGTTAATTAACATTGAAAACATACTAACAAGCATTGTGTTCGAGCGATAGAAAATGTAATAGAAAAGTGTTCTATATCACTGGAAACCGCTCATGGGTACTAGGGGTCGAAGTTATTACATAAATACAGATCTCAGTGAGATTTTAATAATTTAGTGAGTCAAAATGTAATATATATATATATATATTAAGTTATCGCCTAAGTTTTGTCAACTTGGTACACGGTTACGCAAAGTTTCCCAATACGTTTTGTCAACTTTAAACAAGGTTATGGAAAGTCGCGCAATATATTTCGTCAACTTTATACAAGGTTCTAGCGTCAATTCAATCATAGTGGTATATTTAATTGTATTACATATAACATTCTTATTCATATTCTTATTGTATTAAATTATTTAATGACAATGGAATAATGAGGATTCATGATAAATTTTAAAATACAAAATAACCACTTTTAAGATATTTAATATATACAATTTAAAAATAAAAAATCACCACTTTTAAAAATTTGTTATATATAGAGAGAGAGAGCATCACATATATTTATTTATCATACTTGTGACTATAGTTGATAGTTGATATATGTAAAATTAATTTATAAATAGTATTGAAAATATAATAAATTTATTTATTTATATTTTAAAAGTCAATGATATTATTTTAGCTTTTTTTTAATAATTAAAATTTTTGTATGTAAAATTAATTGTATATAAATAATGTTTTCATATAGTTTTAGTGGGCTTAATGGTTTGGAACATGTTTTTCTTCTTGAGAGGTTATAATTTCAAATCTAGAGGTGACAAGGTATGTTTACCTCACAGTTAATGTGGAATATTTTTTTAATTTGAGAATTTTGATCCAAATAGGTTTTATAGTGCAGATCCAGATTTTGATGAAAAGCTAAAAAAGGTTTTGACACTCACAATAGTCACATACAGGCACTTATTAACGGATTCTGCATGGATAAAATTATGGTGTAGACAATTTTACACAGTCTGAAATCTTTATTTTGCAAAATGAAAAATTTAGATAAGCAACTAATCATTTCTCTTAAATTTTGTAATTCAGCTATCAACCATAACAAACAAGATTGCAAAGGGTTCGATTTTGTGCCAAATATTTGGGACCAAAGAGTAACCAAGGAACATCACCAAGTTTGTATTGTTATACAATAAAATAATAAAAATAAGAATTAATTTAACAACATTATCAAACCTTTCATGACTGCACAATAACAATAAATCTTTTTTTTTTTCACAAAATTTTGTAGTTGAGATTATTTCTCAAAAAAAATAAAATAAAGAAGGTGAATCAATGGAAAATGAGAGAAATTTTGGTGCTCTGTAATACTCCTCACAAGGCATCGTGAATATCGACCGCTGGAGTGTTCTGTTTGATTTCCCTTCTCAGATGATACCTCTTGGTTTGCTTTGTGCTATATATTTTTGTAAGTGAGTTTAAAGCCCATATCACTAAAAGAGGGTTATAGTACAAAAAAAGGAACTCTCTGGTCTGCCAAAAAGGAAACCAGGCCACAGGTTCCCGAGTTATGCTTTTTGAAAAAGGTAAGGGGTATGAATGGACTCTAACCATGGGAAACCAACCCAGTCCTACCATATCCAGTTTTTGACAAGATAATCACAACATACATGAAAAAGAAAAACAGAGACTAAACAGACGCAGAACTGACCCGACTGACTTGCCAAAATATTAACTAGACACTAGTCCAGGATGATGATATGCTTCTTTCCTCCATTAGCCTAGCCCTTGTTCTCCTCTTTTTGGGAGACCATGCGTGTCCTTCTGATGTGTGTTGATGCTCCTTTCCCGTCGGCTAGCGTGATGTCCATGTGATGGACGTAGTGCAGGTAGAGGTGCAATTGAGAAGCCAACCACTCAATCTTGGCTTGCTGGTTCTTCTCGACCTCAATTAGTAGTTTGGTAATGGTTTCCAAACTACTAA
The DNA here is from genome assembly GCA_009831015.1 of Picea engelmannii. NCBI lineage: Eukaryota > Viridiplantae > Streptophyta > Pinopsida > Pinales > Pinaceae > Picea > Picea engelmannii. The sequence continues at coordinate 427,493 of ML777864.1, forward strand.
GGTGTCTCAGGATTTCGTTCAACATTCCCTTGCGATTTCTTTTGATTTCCTTTTCCAAGCGGTTAATGGTCGCCTTTCCTTTCGATGCAACCAAGGGGTTCCTTTTGTTGTGCGTTCACTTCATTCTCACCATCCTGTCTGGCCTATGGAAGCTCCTTTTCTGGATTCTCCACCTATTTTATGCCCTTGTGTTTGTGGTGGCTCCTGCAGTTGCGCTCTTCTGTTTACATCTATTTATGTCGTTTCTTCTCTTATTGAAATTTCCCTGCTGTGAGCTCGTCCTTCCAAGCACGATATGCCCCTAGAGGTGAACCTTCCCATCCTTTTCCCCTGTCATGGTACATACGATCATAATGACTCCACCGTTATCCTTGTACATGCCCTTGCCCCTTCTCGCTTGATATCCTACTGTGCATCTCCCCATACCTAGTCTTTGGCTTGGTGGGTCGATACTGGTTCGTGTCAATCCCTCTTTCCTTATGTCATTCGTTGCCTGTTGTCTATGGTCGATACTTTCCCACGGTCTTCCCCCACAAATCTTACTATTGACACGACCCTGTTGTCATAACCTCACCTGTTGTATACTCTAGTTCTGCATTGTGATTGGTGGTCGATCGTTGGACAGTCATATCCTGCCTGGGTCCTTCATGTCATCCCCCAGACCATTTGCTACCCTCTTCGATGTGACCTTCCTTGCTTAAGTTGTTGTCATAATATTTTTTCGCTAGTTGGAGGCAGTCCATTCTAAATCGTTTTTCCGGGATGTTGAGCCAGGTAGTATCTAGTTCTAGTCCTTCCTTGCTAACCCCCTCATTGACAATTCTATCTATTGGGCCATTTGTTGACCTGCGTACCAAGCGCAACTCCACTGTGTTAATCGTTTGCAGATGCGCCTCAATTTTTTGTAGGGAGTGTGCCAAGCGCTAGTGTCTCTGTACTTTTCCCACTTTGGTGCCATTTTGGAGTCTCTTCATAATGTTGATGACCAAGGTGGAGTCACCTTCCATGATAGTGTTGGTCATCCTTTCGCGGCTTAAAATTTCGAGACCAAGCTCCAGGGGTCCAAATTCTACTGCGTTGTTGATTGATTTTCCCAAACTCCCAGTGTATAGCTGGATTATGTTTCCACCACTATCTTTGATCACCCCTCCCATCCCTTTCATTCCTAGGTTTCCTTTTGCCACCCCGTCAAAATTTAACTTGAGGAACCCTGCCGAAGGTGGTGTCCAGTTGCACTTTCCTGCTTGGAGTTACGGTGGCCATCCTACCTGTGTGTTGTTGCACCCGTCTTTTAGGTGGAAAACTTCCAGGATTCGGGAGTCCTGACCCGTGGGTTGCGCTTTTCCAGTTTGGCAGTTGCGTCTCTGCACCGTTTCTCGTATTTGATAGATTATTGCTTCCTTGAGTTTCCCTTCTGGAAGGCTTTCATTCTTGAAGATGTGTCGATTCCTTTCTTTCCATATTGCCCATATGATCATCCCTGGCATGAGATTCTAGCAGAGGTTCACCATTTCATATTTTCTATAATGCTCATTCCAGTTATTGAGGATAGTGTTGATGTTACCTCGAGTCCTATTGGACTTGCGAAAGATGCTTTCCACACAATCCCAGATCTCTACTGTGTAATTACATTCATCGAGGAGGTGAATCGTTGTTTCTTCCTTTGCTTGACAGAGGTGGCATCGTTATGGTCCTATGAAACCCCTTTTCCTTAGGCTTTCCCAAGTTAGAATTCGGTTGTGAAGTACTAGCCATTTGAATATTTTGATTTTTGGCCACTGGGGGCTGTCCCAAATCTTTCCCCACTGTTGCGCTGGATCTTCTTGGTCCTGGTCCGTGATGTAATTCCTAGCTTCTTTAAGGTTGAATTCCCCACCATATTTTTAACATCCCAAATGGCAAGCCCTGTTGTAATCATGTTTTGTAAACCACGCTTTATAGGTTGGTGAGCTGAGTATTGATAAGCTGATAGGCTTATGTGTTTATTAGGCCGGAGAGCCTAAGTGTTAAAGGCCAAGAGCTTGATTTTGTACATGTAATTATGCACATTATTAATAAAATATAAACATATTTTCATGTGGACCGACCACAATGAATGAGTGATGGGGGACTAAGCTTCCACAAAGCCTGGGTAAGGGAGAGGGCACTGAAAGGTAACAAAGAGGGGCTAAGATTGGGGGCTTAAGCCCTTGGGAATAATATTTTTTTATTATTCCAAAGTACTGTGTAAATGTATATGTTTTGTCCTAAGTTCCTGGATAGGAGCGCATGTTGATGGAGCGCATGAAGCTTCATCAGCGACATGTGTCGACCTAGGCGCATACAGTTAAAACCATAGGAATAAGCCATGTTTGGGGTCTACACTTTTCTCTAGCCATCACCTGAGTCTGGGGGTTGGACCTTCCAATTCACCATTCTCTATCTGAACTCGTGACTATCCATGATCAACCTCTGTTTGGTGCTGTTTTCAAATCCCTTACCTAGAAAGTTTAAGCCTGTGCATGAGACCTCTGTGCACCCCTACATAATCCCGAAACCATAACCGTGAGTTCGTTCTGTGTTGCATGATTGAGAAATCCAAATTTTTCTGGGTCGTGTTGTGCTATCCCAGTGGGTTGTTGTGGAAACATAGTTCTTGACCGTGTGAGGTTGCTTCACTTAACTATGCATTGTTAAGCCTTGTTGTTTTGTCCTAACTATGCTGGAATTGGTCACAAGAACAGGTTACCAAACCTGTGAGCAACTCTCTCCAGGTGAGAGATTGTGCTGAGGAAGTAAGAACTCTTGGAAGGGGTCCTGCAACTGCTACAAAACTCTGAGACTTCTAGTCTGGTCTGTTGTTGAAGCCCAAGGCAAGGGAGGTTAGCAGCCAAAGGACTGTCTTGGTGACAGTGAATGTGTATACTCCTGGGGTGGGACAGGAATGTGGGGAATGAGAGTCTGTGAGCAGTGGGCATAAGTGACTCATGGGAGAAAATCCTTCCTCTATAACTGGGTGTCTTCTCGTTGACCTTGCCTAGCCTAGGATTCCCTACCCGGTGGAGCTTAGTCCCAGCTCGGGGGTGACCTACTGCTGAGAGTGATGAGCAGCGTGATATAAGGCTGGGAGGTTTGTGGAAGGTCTACACGCAATTGGTGAATTACATTTAGTTTCAAAGATAAGTATATGCATGTCTTTAAATTCATCTTTTAAATGCATGCCTATGATGCTTGCAATATTATCATGTATTCTGTTGCGATGATGTTTATTGTTGTGCATATGAATTATTTCTAGTGCCATGGATTATGTATGGAAGTAGTAATTATGTGCTTACTCTGTTTTAATGTATTGAAGTTATTTAATTGCATGTTATATAAGTGTTATTCCACAGTAGAATTACTCCTAACATGGGTTGAAATCCCAGGGGATGTTACAGTATGGTATCAGAGCTTTAAAGGGATAAATTCATAAGTGTTGGTAGCATTGCCCGACCTTTGGAGGGCCGGGGATGTTACATTTTGGTATCAGAGCCAAGTTTTTCAACACTGAGCCTGGATGGGCGATATAAGGGGCCATTGGACCCAAGGTTTCAGGTAGAAATTGTGTCTGGAGGGACTAATTTCGATCCTTAGATTATTTCTGAGTGGCAAGGGGTTGCTTGGCCATGTTACAAAACTGCAGTCAGTGTGGTATTTGGCCACATAGAGAGAGAGAGCGCAACACATGAAGTGTTGGAGCCGTTGGATTTGGTCGGGAGGAAAGGAGATCCCTCATGACCGTCAGATCTGGAGAAGGTGGAGGAGAGTTATCCTGGAAACCTTTCGGGGATTCGACTATCGGGAAAAGAGAGATGTGTTGAGGCATGAACTCCTGATGCCCAAAACTCCGAAGTCTCGAAAAGATCTACACCATAGATTGTAAGGAAAGAGCTTGACCGTAGGATCAAGCAAAGGAGAAGATCGCAATTTCGGCTATCGGGAAAAGCAAGATGTGTTGATGCACAAACTCCCGATGCTCGAAACTACGAAGTCCCAAAATTATCTACACCGTAGATCGGAGGAAGAAAACTTGACCATTGGATCAAACGGAAAGTAAATCACAATTTCGCGATTTCTGCTATCGAAAAAAGCGAGATGTGCGGACGCACAAACTCCCGAAAATAAAAGTGAACGTGGTAGGACGTGATGATGTCTCTGAAGGTGATGTGGACCCTCCTAAGCATGCCATGTGCCACTGTGGTTGCTGGAAATAACTGTGTGACATGGGCCCAAAGGGGATAAAGTAAATCAGAATTTTAGATGTCGGAAGTTTTGGAGGAAACAAGTGTGGGAACCTCTGAGGTCTGAAGTCTCGAAACCCCGAAGTCTCAAAGTCCCAAAAATTCAATGACATAAGGACCATAGTGTGTTCCAACCATTGGATGTCATGTACACGTGGATTGTTGATCCACCCGATGTCGCGAGTTCGATAACCAGAACTCGAGAGATAGTGGTATAGCGTTTGGTCATAGCCCGTGGTCGCATGGGCTGGGGACTAAGAAAGGGGGGGATATCGCCCGAAATTTACAGAGCCGAGCAGAGCTCAAAATATTCATGAAGTCGAAACATTTTCCTAGAATCGGGTTGGATTTGAATGTGTGGAATTCGTTAAGGAAAGATGGCCTGACAAATTCTGGTTGTCTGCACGTTGTGATTGCAGAAGTTGACGAGGGCCAAAATCGGTCAGAGTTGCCGCCGAGTGCAAAGAAATGGAAGAGGCATGAATTGCCTCGAGTTCATAGAACGAAAGAAAAGGAATGGATGTCAACTTGGGAGTCGAAGGATCAAACTCCAATGGGCACAGGAAGGAGATGGATAAGGAAGGGCATATGATGAAAACCATTGAAATATTGTAGAAAGATGTCGAGGCTCACCGAGATGAAAATATAAGGCTCAAGAAAATGCAGGATAAACAGGGTGAATTCAACTTGAAGTTGTTGCGGAGCTTGGATAGGATAAAAAAAAAATTGGAAAAAGAGAGCGACACAAGCAAAAAAGGGAGTCGCAGGACGCCTGAGAGGAAAAGAAGATCGAGGAGTGTTAGCGGACATCGTCGTCGCTCCCCAAAGCATTCCAGTAAAGAAACACGTGGTAGTTCAAGCCCATCTCCTACCAGAAATCATAGGAGGTATGGAGTGGATGAACTAAAAGGAGAAATGAATAAGATTAAGCCTCCCACATTTGATGGAGAACACCAGAAGGAAGACGATGCCGAGACATGGTTGCTAGTCATGAGGAAGTACTTCCAATTGCATAATTATTCCTCCCATGCCGAAGGAAGAATTGTGATGTATCAACTGAAAGGAAAAACATCCATGTGGTGGGATCATCTTGTGCAAGTGTAACACATTAGAGAGAAAGATATCACTTGGAAGTAATTCAAGAGGTATTTTGAGAAGAAATATTTGAATAAAAGATATTATGACAGAAAGATGAAAGATTTATTTGAACTCAAGCTGGGTAGCATGACCATTGATGAATATGAGCGAAGATTTTTGGAATTGCTGAAGTATGTTTCGTTCATCAAGGAGGAGACTGTCAAGATTCAGAGGTATCTAAGTGGATTACCACCTTCTATTGGTGACAAGATTCAGTATGATGACCCTAAGTCTATCGAAGAAACAATAAGAAGAGCGAAGTGTTTATATGAACAATTGAGAGAAAATCCTACCTTACAGAAGGCTTGGGAAGACAAGAAGGAGCAGAGGCAAAACGGAAACAAGCCTCCCTTTTTCAGAAACAATCCTCAGGGACAACCATATTTTAGAGAGCCCAGAAAGGTTGAAGTGGGTGGTCAATTTCCAAGGTAGACACCTATGGAGTTTTGGGGTTGTAAAGGAAACCATAGGTACAGAGATCGCCCCCACATAAATGATAAAGTGAGAGCCGACCACAATGTTCAACAAGATGAAACAGTGGAGGACATGGGCAGTAGAATGCCAAAGATCTACACAACCCTAGACAACAAGCAAGTTGAATTTCAATTGCACATGATTGAAGTGGAAGGTATGATTAACAACCGACCACTTACTGTTTTAATTGATTCAGGGGCTAGCCATAGTTATATAGATCCTAGAGTGGTGGAATGTTTGAATTTATCAAGAAGAAAACATGAAAAGTCTTGGTTAGTTTAGTTGGCTACAAGAACCAGGAGGAAATTCATTGAGTTCGTTAAGTCATGTCCTGTGGACATGAAAGGATTGAGAATGAAGGCTGAATTAAATGTTCTGCCTTTAGGATCTTATGACTGTTTAATTGGGATGGACTGTTTGGACCAGCACCATGCCCTCCTAGAATGTCTTAGCAAGTCATTTACTTTCTTGGATGAGGAGGGGAATCAGAAAACAGTCCAAGGACATTCCCAGAGCTATAGTTGTCAGAGAAATTTCATCATTACAACTGAAGAAATGCTACAGGAAAGGTTGTTAGTTGTTTTCAACCCATATGGAGGAAGCATATAAGGATGAGGTCTCAAATATTGGATACCATGCGGTACTAAAAGAGTTTGAAGAAGTATTTCAGGAGGTACTCGGACTACCTCTGAAGAGAGATATCGATTTCTCTGTAAATTTGATGCTTGGAGCAACTCCAATGTCAAAATCTCCTTATAGAATGAGCACACCAGAGCTGAAAGAACTTCAGTTGCAGCTTGAATAGCTTCTGAGGAAGGGGTACATTCACCCAAGCGTGTTGCCTTGGGGTTCCCCAGTTCGATTCATGAAGAAGAAGGATGGAACATTGAGGCTGTGCATTGATTTTCGGCAATTGAACAAAGTAACTGTCAAGAACAAGTACCCTCTGTCGAGGATTGATGACCTCTTCGATCATTTGAAGGATGCGAATATATTTTCGAAGATAGATCTCAGATCGGTATATCACCAAGTAAGAATAAAGGATGAAGACATCAACAAGACTGCCTTTAGAACAAGGTATGGTCATTACTAGTTCACAATGGTGTCATTTTCTCTGTCGAATGCACCTGTTGTTTTTATGTGCTTGATGAATGGTGTGTTCAGGGACTATCTAGAAAAGTTTGTCATAGTCTTCCTGGATGACATTTTGGTGTATTCCAAGTCAGAGAAATATCATGAACAACACCTAAGGATGGTGCTGCAAGTGTTAAGAAAGCACCGACTGTATGCCAAGTTGAGAAAATGCTCATTTTATCAGGAACAAATCCATTACTTGGGGCATATTATTTCAGAAGAAGGGATTGTCGTGGATCTTGAGAAGGTTGAGGCCATCATATAATGGTCAACACCAAGGAATGTAGCGGAAGTTATGTCCTTTATGGGTCTAGCGGGCTATTACAGAAGGTTTATTGCAAGGTTCTCGAGGATAGATCACCCTATCACTTCTTTGCAAAGGAAGGAGAAGAAGTTTTTTCGGACAGAGGATTGTGAGAGAATCTTCCAACAATTGAAGCAACTGTTAACCAGTGCTCCAATCCTGAGGATCACAGACCCAAATGAAGATTTCGTGGTATGCACTGATGCGTGTAAGGAGGGGCTGGGAGGAGTCCTTAGCCAGAATGGATTCATAATTTGTTATGAGTCCAGGAAGATGAAGGAGAACGAAAATAATTATGCTACTCACGATTTGGAGTTGGCAGCAATCGTTGCTATGAGGAAATGGAGACATTACCTCATGGGGAGGATATTTGAATTGAGAATAGACCACAATGGTCTGAAATACTTGTTTGACCATCCCACCCTAAACGCTAGGCAGAGTAGGTGGATGGAGTTTCTGTGTGAATACAACTTTGATATCAGTCATATCAAAGGGAAGGAAAACAAGGTGGTTGATGCACTCAACAGAAAGATGCATAGCTTACATTCTACAACCATTAGCATGTACCAAACTGATATAAAGGGAATAATTTTGGAGGCTACAAATACAAATTTTCAATACAAAGATTTGGTAGCAAAGCTATAGTAAGGTAAGATGCCAAAAAAAGTGGAGATTTATAAACTAGGAGCTGATGGAATAATTTTGTACAAGAACAAAATTTACGTACATAATGTCCAGGACTTGAAACGCATAATTTTGCATGAAATTCATAATGTCCCTTATGAAGGGCACCCTGGATATCAGAAAACTGTGGCAGTAGTCAAGAGCCATTATTTCTGGCCAGGTATGAAGAAAGAGATTGATGAATACATTTCCATATGTATGGAGTGTCAGAAGGTTAAAGCTGAGCACAGGAACCCAACAGGGTTGTTGCAGCCTTTACCCATTCCTGAGTGGAAGTGGGAAGTGGTGACAAAGGATTTCATCACGGGATTGCCCAGAACAAGCAAGCAGCATGACTCAAGCATGGTGGTGGTGGACAATCTTACGAAAGATGTGCATTTTATTCCACTAAAGACTACTCATAAGGCAACAGATGTTGTTGACATTTTTATGAAGGAAGTGGCACAATTGCACGAAATTCCCAAGACAATTGTGTCTGACAGAGACCCAAAATTTACCTCAAATTTCTGGAAGGGGTTATTCAAGGGATTCATAATGAATCTGAATTTCAGTACAGCCTACCATCCCGAGTTGGATGGGCAGACATAGAGGGTGAATCGAGTGATAGAAGACATACTGAGAATGTATGTGATGGACAAACCATCAAAATGGGAAGACTACCTGCACTTGGGAAGACTAGCTAGGATAATCCAGCTAATAAAGCAGTAGTTGGGCTAGAGTTGCTCAAGAAAATGTAAGAGCAAATGCTAAAAATTAAGTAGAATTTGAAAGCTTCCTAGGACATGCAGAAAATTTATGCTAATAAAAACAGAACCCACATGGAGTTTAAAGTGGGTGACCATGTTTTCCTGAAAGTGAAAGCTAACAAAAGTTCCCTAAGTCTAGGAAATTGTGGGCCATTTGAAATCCTAGGAAGGATTGGTCCAGTTGCATATATGCTTGCATTACCTTCATCCATGACTATACATATTGTGTCTCATGTTTCATTGCTTAAGAAATATATACTTGATGCTAATCATGTTATCGATTGGAATGTAATTCAGGTGGAGCAAGAAGGTGTCCTGCAAGTGCATCATGTGCACATATTGGATAGGAAAAGAAAACATCTCTGAAATCGAGATATAGGGCCTGTAAAGGTCCAGTGGACCTAGTACGGTCCCGAGGATGCGACATGGGAGCATGAGGATGCTATGTGGGCATAATACCCGCATCTTTTTGAATATTTTGAAAATCTTGCGGATGTTGTGTGAAAGTTGCATTGAGGACAATGCAAAAATAAGGGGAGGGGATTGTAATATCCCAAAGGACGAGCCGTGTTGTAATCATGTTTTATAAATCATGCTTTGTAGGTTGGTGAGATAAGTATTGATAAGATGATAGGCTTATGTGTTTATTAGGCCAGGGAGGCTAAGTGTTAAAGGCTAGGAGCTTGATTTTGTACATGTAATTATGCACATCATTAATAAAAGATAAACATCTCTATGTGTGGACTAACCACGATGAATGAGTGATGGAGGACAAATCTTCCGCAAATCTTGGGTGAGGGAGAGGGGCCTGAAAGGTAATAAAGAGGGGCTAAGATTTGGGGCTTAATCCCTTGGGAATAATAATTTATTATTATTCCAAAGTACTGTGTAAATGTATATGTTTTGTCCTAAGTTCCTAGAGAGGAACGCATGTTGATGGAGCGCATGCAGCTTCATGGGCGACATGTGTCGACCCAGGCGCATGCAGTTAAAACTATAGGAATAAGTTGTGTTTGGGGTTTGCATTTTTCTCCAGCCATCACATGAGTCTGAGGGTTGGACCTTCCAATTCGCCATCCTTCGTCTGAACTCATGACTGTCCATGATCGATCTATGTCTGGTGTTGTTTTCAGATCCCTTGCTTGGACAGTTCAAGCCTGTGCATGAGATCACTATTCACCCCTACACAATATTGAAACCATAACCGTGAGTCCGTTCTGTGTTGCATGATTGAGAAACCCAAATTTGTCTGGGTCGTGTTGTGCTATCCCAGTGGGTTGTTGTGGCAATGTAGTTCCTGACCGTGTGAGGTTGTTGCCATTGATTGTGCGTTGTTGAGCCTTACTGTTGTGTCCTTACTGTGATGGAATTGGTCACAATAACAGGTTTCCAAACCTGTGAGAAACTCTCTCCAGGTGAGAGATTGTGCTGAGGAAGTAAGAACTCTTGGAAGGGGTCCTGTAGCTGCTACAGAACTCTGAGACTTTCGGTCTGGTCTGTTGTTGAATCCCAAGGCAAGGGAGGTTAGCAGCCAAAGGAATATCTTGTTGACAGTGAAGGTGTATACTCCTGGGGTGGGACAGGAATGTGGGGAATCAAAGTCTGTGAGAAGTGGGCATAAGTGACTCCTGGGAGAAAATCATTCCTCTGTAACTTGGTGTCTTCCCATTGACCTTGCCTAGATTAGGACTCGCTGCCCGATGGATCTTAGTCCCATCTTGGGGGTGACCTACTGTTGAGAGTGATGAGAAGTGTGGTCTAAGGCTGGGAGGTTCGTGGAAGGTTTGCACGCAGTTGGTGAATTACATCTAGTTTCAAATATAAGTATATGCATGTGTTTAAATTCAACTTTTAAATGCATGTCTGTGATTCTTGCAATATTATCATGTATTCCGTTGCGATGATGTTTACTGTTGTGCATATGAATTATTGTTAATTCCATGGATTATGTATGCTAGCAGTAATTAAGTTATTACTCTGTGTTAATGTATTGAAGTTATTTAATTGCATGTTATATAAGTGTTATTCCGTAGTAGCATTACTCTTGACATGGGTTGATAGCCCGAAGGATGTTACAGTATGATATCAAAGCTTTAAAGGGATAAAGTCATAAGTGTTGGTAGCATTGCCCAACCTTTGGAGGGTCGGGGAGGTTACAATTTTTCCTGCCCCATCTTAGTTGATCCTCTTCTTCTGAGACTACAATTTTCCTTTTCGCCAATTCCTCCTCCACCTCTTTTGCTATTGTTGTGATCCGATCTCTATTTTGTGGATTGAGTTTGTCCCAAATCCTCCATCTGTCATGATCATTTTCTTGTTTCCAGTAGTCATGAATTTTGATTTTCCCTTACGTGGTCATCTCCTGTTGGAGTTCCTCCCTATACGGATTTTCCATTCCGGTTCCTATTGCCATGTGTCCTCCCAGAATCTGGATGTTTTACCATTCCTCACTTCCGTGAAGCTATGTTTCTAGATCTAGGCTTTATTGTGCCATGATAGATTCCAGATGGCTGATCTCTCTCTTGTGCCCATAAAGTGAAATCTATCATGTTCATTGATGTCCGGGGCATACTTGGCCTTCTAGAGGGTTTCCCACAGTGTTTCCTTTCCTTTTACCCATCTCCACCAAAGTTTCACCCCGTAGGCTTCATTGGTTACATGTGGGTCTTGTAATCCCAGACCTCCTTTGCATTTGGGTTTGCAAACCTTCTCCCAAGCCACAAGTGCCCATTTTTTCTTGCTTTCCTCACCTCAACATAGGAAGTCCCTTTGGATGGATCTTATTTTTTGGAGTATTCCTTTGGGAGTGGGAAACCTTGACATCATATGGGTTGGAATTGCTTGCAAAACCGCTTTGGTCAGAATAAGTCTCCTCACTAGGTTGAGGGATCTGTAAGTCCAATTTTTCACCCTCTCCTGTAGTTTGTTGATCACTCCTTCCCATGTTTCCATTTTTCATTCTCTATCCGTCAGGGGATTCCCAAGTATTTAGTTGGGAGTGTTTTGCGTTCAAATCCCAAAATATTTGCCAGGTTTCTTTGAATTGCTAGGTTGGTATTGAAGAAATAGATCATGGATTTGGAGTGATTGATCTCTACGCCTGAGGCTTCTCCAAACTCTTCTAAGAATTTTATATAGGATTTCTCTTCCTTGACCGTGGGTGTGCCATGGAGTAGGGTGTCATCAACGAACTGTTGGTGTGTGGAGGTGGGGCAGTTTTCGAAAGGTTTGATGCCTATTATTTCATCCTGAAACAGATGGGCAAACTGAGAGAGTAAATCAAGTCATGGAAGACATGCTTAGGATGTATGTCATGAATAATCAAACCCATTGGGAGAAGTACCTACCGTTGGTAGAGTTTGCCTACAATAACAATTTTCATAGCTCCATCGGAATGCCACCCTACGAAGCTTTGTATGGAAGGCCATGCAGAACGCCGTTGAGTTTGGATAGATTATAAGACCAAGTAACAGTTGGGCCATAATTGATTCAAGAGATGGAGGAACATGTGATTCAGATTAGGTAGAGACTAAAGGAAGCACGGGATAGGCATAAAATTTATGCGGATGCACACATGACCGACCGAAGTTATGAAGTGGGAGACCAGGTTTTCATTCGTATCTGGCCTAATAAGAGTACCATATGGTTCAGGAAGGGGACAAAGTTGTCACCTCGATTTATAGGACCGTTCAGAATCCAAGAGAAAATTGGACCCGTTGTCTATCGTCTCGTATTGCCACCCCACTTGCATAAAACTCATAATGTTTTTCATGTATTTGTTTTACTTCATTATGTTGTTGTTGAATCACATAAACTAAATTGGAAGGAATTGCAGGTATTGGACGTGGTAACTCTCACGGTAGAACCGTTACGCATATTGGACCGTACAGTTTGACAGCTCAGGAACCGTCTGGTAGACCAAGTTAAGGTCCAATGGGACAAGTATAGTCCAGGATCTACTACTTGGGAAGACGTCGAGACATTACGACGAGACTATCCCTCACTTTTTTTACCACCTCAAGAATATGTTCTCGAAGGTTGGGTGTATGTAACACCACCTTTTGACTTAGACATCCAGGATTACCTGAGGCCTACACACTTTTATCTTCTATTCACAAGGAAAACTATTAAATGATACACTTGAACTTTTTAAGACGTATGAATCTTTATGAATGTTTAAATGTATTTGAATAATGATGGATATGATGCTATATATTGTGAGAATGTAAATTTTATGAATGTTTAAATGTTATTGATGATGATGGATATGATGCGATCTACTATGTGAATGTAAATTTTATGAATGTTTAAAAGTTATTGATGATGATGGATATGGTGCGACATATTGTGTGAATGAGAATCCTATGAAGGTTTAAATGCTATTAGAATGATGTTGGATATGATGTAATCGATTTTGTAAATGATAATTTTATGAAGGGTGTCGAAATTGAATTATGGGATATTATGAGATCTATTTCTAACTTGAAAACTTTGATGTTAAGTTGTTGGTACGCAGATACCGAATTAAAATTATGGTTGTATGCAATTACATGATGATAATGCATAGAAATGTATGAGTTTGTGTTACAGACTAATCTGTAGGTTATGGGCTATGAAATAGCCAAGGGATAATAATGATGAAAATGAATGACATGGCCACTGGCTGAGAAACAATATGGTATGAATCCTTGTATGTGAAATTATATTGGTTTGGATACATTGCTATGATATGTGGACTAGTGCAGGATTTCAGGTGATGAGACTGCCCAAAACCGAATAAATGATGACAAAACTCCCAACAACACGGTGCCACTGTATATTCCATTGTAGGGTGTGGACCTTAGTTATGATTAGGAGGGGTGGAGGCATTTCCCACCATGTATCCTCCGAAACCTGAAGTCATGGGAGGACAATGTTAGCTCACGCTCCCCTAGACATGGGATGATGACTGTCAGTTGCCTACTGGGGAAGCTTGTTCAAGGTAGTGACACTTCCTCTTATGGGTTCTATTTGGAGTTAGGTCAATATAGTTGACGCTCTAAGATATTCCAACAGAGGAAGGATAGGAATGGAAGATGGAAGTAAGTTAGGGAGGGAGGATGAGTAGAAATAGTTGAGAGTGTATGGAGATTTGTTTTATGGTGGAATTTATTGTTTTTCCTTCTGAAAAGAAAATGTGTATATATGAATATTCATAATTACGTAACTAAACCACAATTGTCTAAATAAAATTGTTGAACAAGATAATTGTAATTAAAGAATTTCGCAAACATTTGATTGGTTTATTGTCTTTTATAAAAAGAATAATCTTGTTGATTGGATTGGATGCATACATAAATTACTATAAGGGTGATAGTTATTGATTATTCGTACATGAATGAGACTTGTATGTACTAGCTACACATGCATTTCTTGTGCATGTACACTAGTATGAATGAGTTTCTTGGCTTACTTACTAATAATGACGGTTATTTGTTATGAATGTGTGGACCATGTTTCTTTTCCCTTGTATCATAGAATACTTTAACTTCGGGACGAAGTTTTCTAAAGGGTGGGTGTATGTAACAACCCCAGTTAAATGATTGCTTAAGGTTTATCAAGTATAATTAATTAGATAATTAACTATCCTAATATGTTTTAGTTAAACAATGATTATTTATTAATAATATTATTTATTTATTTATTATTTGTTTATAACTGTTGATTGATTAATTAATTAATTAATTGACTCATTAAAGGTTTGGGTAATGAATTAATGGGCTTAATAACTTTAATTTATTTATTATAAGACTTTACGTATGCAAGGGGGGAATGAAGCATTGAGTGGAGGGATAAGGTAATAAATGGAAGGATAGGGTAATAAATGGAGGGATAACGTGGGTGGCATTAAAGGAGGGTAGGGAGTCAGTGAATGGGGGGAGAAATAACTGGGCAGAGGCCTTCGGGAAGGGGCATTATGAAAAATTGGGAGGAGAGGACTATATTTTTGGATGTTGGATATTTTTGTTGGTTTTGGGAGTTTGGGTGAACCGTTGCAGGGGGAACCAGGTTGCTAGGATTTTTGGGCTTGGGGGCCAGGAATCCTTATGAAATCCTGGATCTAGGGAGTCGGATAGGCTGCTCCTAGCTGGTTGGGTGGTTAGTCGGTTTTGGGCAGGGTTTGGTCAGAGCATCAGGTAGAGTTTGGGCAGTAGAGAGGACAACCAGAGAGCGGGAATTTAGCATTAGACAGAGGTATTTTTATGTATGAAATTGTTGGGTTATGCGATGATTATGTAATTTATTTTCATGTTGTGGATAAATTTAATTTCTGCTGAATATTAAATTCTTATATGATGATTAATGAATTACTTATGCGTTGAAAGAAATTTTATGTTTAATTGTATGAATTTTATTAGGTTTTGTTAATTTATGGTTCTTGCAGTTAGATATGATATAAGTTTATTGAGTCTCATAACTCAATTACTCTTCAAGGCATCTTAGCTTATGAAAAATCACAATGACCTCGGTAATTTCATTTTCACTATGTTTCATAACATTATCATCATCAACATTTTTTCAAATAATTATAGTCCCTTGTGCACTAGATTATTAAGCATTCCAAGTGAGCACATTGGTGCGTTGATGGAAGGACCCAATGATATTTGATCCTAATTTTTTTATAAATATTTTCACAAAGACATCTAGTAATAAATATAACCCTTGGAGCTACATCATATTTATTTAATTATTAAAAAACATTATTTCATTCGAAGGATGGTACCCAAACGTATCACTTGAAGGGATTGAACCTAGGTGGGGACGATAAAAATCATTCCTCCCAACCACGTGACCTATACCTAATTGACAAACAAAGATACCTAATCACTTACTGAAAATAAAAATTATTAGAAAAAAAATTATAAACTAAGAAAAAAGTACATTACACATTTGTTTTCCACCATATACGGATTTAAAAAATTAGTATGTATTTTTTTTGTGGTAACTTAACAGATATTTCCTATTATATACAAGAAAATTACATAAATAAACCAAGTGGAGCTATTCTCTCTAGACATGTTTGAGATTAAAATAAAATGACATATTATAGATTGGATGATCATGTCTAAGATAAAAAACATATCTAATCCTACTACTTCATTTAAAATTTGGTAGGATTATACTATTGAGATACATATTGGGAATATGTTTAAGGCATAGGGAATTGCCTATGATAAAGTAGCTAGGAATAGACTGAAACACATAATTATTGAAACACAAAAACCTATTGATCATTATTTGGATGAAAGACTATCAAAATAAAATTAAAATAGTTTTTTTTTGTAGAGAAATTTGTTGGGTGGTTCTTTGCATGCTTGGATCTAGCACTGTTCTTCGTAAAGGCTAAGTGTCACCTAGATGCTAGCCCCTTTCTTCTTACCATCCATATGTTTATGCACTGCCACTACTTCCAGATCCCATATAGCCTTGATGAGTGCATGGAACTTGCTATTTAGGTAGTGTAACTTATCTAGGATGGGGCTTTGCTATAATCCTTTCTCTTCTATAATTTTGGCAATACCACTTTTGTTCAACTAGTAGATTTCAACCATGCAATAGAGCATCGCATGAGTGCTTCTTAAATATCCAATATTTGGCATCCATTGAATTAAATCATCATTAATCTCCTTAAAACGATTCTTTCTTTTTTATTTCTTACCCTAGTTTAGCTTCGAATTCCTCCTTGAATTTTGTTGAGAACGTATAATGGTATCGTTTGATTGTGAAAATGGCCTCTCTCTTAGCCCTTTTTATACGATTGTTGGAATCAATCACATGTCAACATCCTTTAAAATTGGGTCATTCTCTACCTATGCTTAAGCCTCTTCCATGACCTTTGCCATTGTTATCCTCTTCTTTGACATCAATCATGGGATTTCCTCCTTTTCTATCCTTGCATAAAAAAATTTCAAGGTCACATCATTTCCATAGACTTGCAGACTCCACACACCTCATACTGACATACTCCATATGCCTCAAACTTACAAACTCCACATGCCATAGGCTTACAAACCTTGAAGAATCCCAAATTGAATCTCACTATGTCTAGATTGAAGAACAATATTTGGCCATACCACTTACCACTTGAAAACACTGAGACACAAGAAAAATATAATAACACCCTCAGTACTTTTATAAATCTAGACCTACTTTTTCTCTATGAAACAATCTAAACAAGACATTTGACCCTATTATCTAGTTGGGTTCCTCTTGCATTCATCATTACCACCATTAAATCAAACAATAGGCTGAAAATTACTTTCATATGACCTTCCTATCTTAAGATTTTCAACCATCAATTTCAACACTTCATTCATTCAGTAACTTTGTTGTGATTTCAAAAGTTTTATAATGATAAATCTCATACTAGCCACTTGTACCAAAAAAAAAAAAAAAAATAACAAAAAGGTTTCCTAGTAGGCGGTGACTTCATTATTACAACCCTCTAGTACCACCTCATCAAAATTTAATATTTATATAAACACTATTAAGCTTCTATGTCAAGTTAAAATTTTAATTTATAAATATATAAATTAAAGAATGTTCAAAACAAAATGTTTATTTTATGAAGAAATTTTTAACTTGTCAGAGCTATTGAAAGAAGTAAGATGGGTTGGAATGGGTTTGAACTTTATATATAGGTTGGAATGGGTTTTAACTTTATATATGGGTTGGAGTGGGTTTTAACTTTAGTGATATGTTTTTACTTACATGTTAAAGTACAATGGAATCATTAAAATTAAATTTAATCATTCAACATTTAAATTTATTTGGATTA